>MU748930.1:24802-37408 GCA_026770625.1 Nicotiana glauca
GCCCCGCAATACTACTACCCTCATCAAGATGCAGCCTACGCTCCTCAGCCGTACATGGTTATGAATGCTCAACCCTATGGCCGACCACAGCAGCAGATCAATCGGAACCAAGCTCCACCTCCCAGAAACCAGCCTCCTTACCGAAACCACTATAATCCCCAACCACCTCAAAATAACTTCCGTCCCCGGGAACCTCCCAGGAGACAAACCTTCACCCCCATAAGTGAACCATATTCTGAATTGCTCCCTAAGCTTATCCAAATGGGTCTCCTACAACCCATACCACCAAACAGGCAAAACCCGGAATCACCAACATATCAGTGGGGTGTCAGATGTGCTTATCATTCAGAGGCAGAAGGGCATGATACGAACAATTGTTGGATTTTAAAAAGGGCAGTGGAGGACTTGATAGAACAGAGAAAGATAGTGGTAAAGGACGAGAAGGTCCCAAATGTGACTAATAATCCCTTGCCCGTTCACAATAATGGGCCATTGATCGGGATGATCTGCGAGGACAAGGAGTTTGATCTCGCCTTGAAGACCATAATTGCCATTGTTAACATGGAGAGAAAGCCTACAACAACCCCGAAGCAAGAGAAAGGGGAAAAGAAGATTGAGACTACCAAGGCTGAGCTTGCAAGGAAGATTGAAACCAAAATGGAGACGAGGGTGCTCCCGAAAAGTGAGGTTCTCTATGTTCCGCGAGGTCGCCCAGAGAATCCGCAAAGGCTTGAATTAAAAAGAGGAGTACCAATGTATGTACCGAAAGGGACCTATGTGGTCCGGGGAAAAGTTAAACCACCTCGGCTGAGTGAACCATTGGTTATCGGACGCACACCGCAAAAACCAATAACAGACCCATCCACAGTGCCTTGGAATTCTCAACGAACATTGATTACCTACAAAGGCAAAGAGGTCACAGGGGAGCTGTCGGGAAATATTTCTGCTGAGAAGTATTGGGACATACGAGAGTTGAACAACGCTACACGGAAATGCTTCCCACCTAAGAAGCGGAGGTCTTCCTCTAGAAGATGAAAATGCCTGACTTTGAGGTGGTGGATCAGTTGCGCAAGCACCCTGATCAAGCGTCCATGCTATCCTTACTCATGAGTTCATTCGAGCATCAAAAGGTCCTGCTGAAGACCTTGAACGAAGCGCATGTACCGGTTGAGACTTCTGTAGAATAAATGGAAAGAATGGCGGAACGGTTCTTTGCCGTCAACCAAATTTCCTTCAGCAAGAGCGATCTGCCCCCAGAAGGGGCCGCACATAACAAAGCCCTACACCTGACCGTCAAATGCGAAGGGTACTACATGAAAAGGGTCATGGTGGACGGAGGTTCCGGAGTAGACATATGCCCGCTTTCCACTTTACATCGCATAGAAATTGGGACCGAAAGAATTCGACCCAACAATGTGTGTGTACGAGCTTTAGATGGCATAAAAAGGGACACAATCGAAGAAATAGACTTGATCCTGACCATTGGCCCGGTAGATTTTAAAGTAACTTTCCAAGTTTTGGACATGGACACGTCCTATAACTTTCTTATGGGAAGGCCATGGATTCACGCAGCCACAGTTGTACCTTCTACCTTGCACCAAATGGTGAAGTTTGAGCATGAGGGCCAAGAGATCATGGTCCACGGGGAAGATGAGCAATCAATCTATCGAGACCCTTCAATCCCATGCCTTGAAGCAAGAGAAGGAAGCGAGCACATAGTTTACCAGGCCTTCAAAATTGTGGTTGCCGATCAATGTGAAGAAGGAGACCCTTGTCCCCAACCCTTCCTTTCTAATGCGTCGATCATGGTGGCCAAAGAAATGATTTGACGAGGTTTCAAACCAGGAAAGGGACTTGGGAAATCATTATAGGGAATAACGGAACCTATCACTTTTCCCTCCACCAAGAAGCTATTCGGGATAGGATTTCACCCTGCCCCAGAAGATGAAGCATGGGCTAAGGAAAGGAAAAAAGAAGGTTGGGTTCTGCCACAGCCATTGCCACAGTTGTACAACACCTTTGCCCAGCCTAAGTATGTTGAAGAAGATGATGAGGTGTTCACGGCAGAGGAAATAGAAGATATTTGTAGGGCTATGAAGAAAATGCTTTATGAGACACACATGGTTCAGCCAGGAGAAGGCACAAGCACCGCTGAGGTGCTATACGTGGGGGCAAAAGCTAAGCTTCAGAATTGGGAGGCTACATCGTTCCCAGTCAGGCGGGAGTCCGGGTAGACTTGTCCTGCCACCTTTCCTGCATCACGAGTCATCCCAGGGTGTAACTCGGATGTTTTTCTTTAAGTATTCCTGTTTTTCGTTTCTTTAAATGTAAACCCTATTTTCTTCCCGATTCTAAGGAATAAAATAAGTGTTCATAATTATATTTTCCTTTTTCTGATTTTCGCTATTTTCTCTTTTACCTTTTCTTTTTAGTTATAATAATACGGCTTTAAATAACATGACATGCTTGCAGACTTCATGCCCAGATCCAAACACGCCGTCTAATTGTGAAATAATGAACCAAGAACTGGAATATGATGAAGAAGAGGCTTTTAGGGAAATAAATCGAGAACTGGAACACTTTGAGACTAAACCTAAGGCAAATTTGAATGACACTGAGCCAGTTAACCTAGGAACTCCTGAAGAGATCTGAGAGACCAAGATAAGCATTCACACAGATGAGAAAACTCGAGATGCAGTAATTCAGCTCCTGTTTGAGTTTAAAGATGTGTTTGCTTGGTCTTACGATGACATGCCGGGACTAGGTGTTGATCTAGTGGTACATAAATTGCCAATCTACCCTGATTGTCCCCCAGTTCAACAGAAGTAGAGGAAATTCAAGACTGACATCAGTGATAAGATCAAAGAAGAGATCACAAAGCAGTCAAAAACAGGGGTAATTCAGGTGGTTCAGTATACCACATGGTTAGCTAATGTTGTTCCTGTGCCGAAGAAGGATGGGAAAACTCGGGTGTGCGTGGACTACCGAGATTTGATTAGGGCGAGCCCCAAAGATAACTTCCCCTTGCCTAACATTCACATCCTTGTTGACAACTGTGCCAAACATGAGATACAGTCCTTTGTGGATTGTTATGCGGGATATCACCAGGTGTTGATAGATGAGAAAGACGCTAAGAAAACCGCTTTCACCACGCCTTGGGGCACTTACTGTTATCGAGTTATGCCATTCGGTTTGAAGAATGCCAGAGCGACGTACATGAGGGCCATGACTGCTATCTTCCACGATATGATGCATCAGGAAATAGAGGTGTATATAGACGACGTGATCGTCAAGTCCAGAACTCAAGACGATCATGTTCGAGATTTGATGAAATTTTTTGAGAGGCTGCAAAAGTACGATTTGAAGCTGAATCCGGCCAAATGCGCCTTCAGAGTCCCATCGGGCAAACTTCTGGGTTTCATTGTCAGCAGGAGAGGTATCGAGTTGGACACGACGAAGATAAAAGCTATCCGAGACTTACCTCCTCCAAGGACAAAGAAATACGTAATGAGTCTCTTGGGCAGATTAAACTACATCAGCCGGTTCATCGCTTAATTGACTTCCACGTGCGAGCCCATATTCAAGTTGCTGAGGAAAGATTCCGCAATCAAATGGACAGTTGAGTGTCAAGAGGCTTTCGACAAAATCAAAGAATATCTGTCGAATCCTCCTGTTTTGATCCCGCCGGAACAAGGGAGACCTCTGTTTTTGTATATGACAGTCTTAGAAAACTCTTTTGGTTGTGTCCTCGGGCAGCATGATGCAACGGGGAAGAAAGAACAGGCGATCTACTACTTGAGCAAGAAGTTCACTAGTTATGAAGTCAAGTACACCTTGTTGGAAAGAACATGCTGTGCTCTGACATGCGTCACTCAGAAGTTGAGACACTATCTCCAGGCTCACACCACTCACCTCATTACCAGGTTGGATCATTTGAAGTACATATTCCAGAAACCAATGCCCACCGGAAGATTGGCGAAATGGCAATTTCTGCTTACTGAATTCGACATAGTCTATGTCACCCGCACGACAATGAAAGCCCAAGCATTGGCGGATCACTTGGCCGAAAACCCGATTGATGAGGAGTACCAACCATTGAATACCTACTTTCCAGATGAGGAGGTAAACACAATAGAAGCAGTCCCTGAAGAAGCCCATGTTTGGAAAATGTTCTTCGATGGAGCAGTAAACGCCAAAGGTGTAGGGATTGGGGCAATTTTGATCTCTCCCACCGGTCAGCACTACCCAGCTACGGCTAGGCTCCGTTTCTTTTGCACAAAAAATACAGCTAAGTATGAGGCCTGCATCATGGGCATGAATATGACAATTGATCAAGACGTCAAAGACCTACTGATCATGGGAGATTCTGACTTGATTGTCAGACAAGCCCAAGGAGAATCAGAGACCCGAGACGTCAAACTCATTCCTTATCGACAGCACGTGGAAGATCTTGGCAGTCGATTTACATCAATAGAGTTCAGGTACATCCCGCGGTGTCACAACGAACTAGCTGATGCACTTGCCACGTTAGCTTCGATGCTACCTTATCCAGGCAACGGCCACGTCGATCTTTTGGAAATCCAAATAAGGGAAAGACATGGTTACTGCAATGTAATCGAGGCAGGATCAAATATCCAGCCATGGTATCACGATATCAAGAGGTTTCTGAAAACACAAGAATACCCCAAACCTGCTACTGGGGATTAGAAGAGAACCATCAGGCGACATGTGAGGGGTTTCTTTTTGAGCGGCAAAGTTTTGTACAAGAGAACCCCGGATCTCAACCTATTAAGATGCGTTGACGTCGAGGAAGCCGGGAGAATCATGCAAGAAGTACACACAGGAGTGTGTGGGCCTCATATGAACGGGTATGTTTTGGCCAAGAAAATCTTACGAGCTGGTTATTATTGGATAACTATGGAAAAGATTGCTTCAGTTTTGTCCGAAAATGCCATCAGTGCCAGGTGCATGGAGATCTGATTCATGCACCTCCAACATAGCTACATCCTATGTCGGCGCCTTGGCCTTTCGTTGCTTAGGGCATGGACGTCATTGGTCCGATTGAGCCAAAAACATCTAATGGGCACAAATTCATATTGGTTGCCATCGATTACTTCACAAAATGGGTCGAAGCAGTCACTCTTAAATCGGTCACTAAGAAAGTCGTGGTGGATTTTGTACACTCAAATCTTATCTGTCGTTTTGGTATTCCTGCAACTATCATCACAGATAATGCTGCGAACCTGAACAGCCGGCTGATGGAGGAAGTATGTGAACAATTCAAAATAACGCATAGGAACTCCACTCCTTATTGGCCCGAAGCCAACGCCGCTGTTGAAGCAGCGAACAAGAACATCAAGAAGATTTTGAGAAAAACAATTCAGAGTTCCAGACAGTGGCATGAGCAGTTGCCTTTTGCTTTACTGGGATATCGCACTACGATGGGCACATCAGTAGGAGCCACCCCATATTTGTTGGTTTATGGAACTGAAGCTGTGATACCAGCAGAGGTAGAAATACCTTTGCTCCGGACCATTGTCAAAGCAGAGATTGAAGATAGCGAATGGGTTAAGACTCGATTAGAGCAGTTGACCTTAATTGATGAAAAGCGAACGGCTGCAGTCTGTCACGGGCAGTTATACCAACAAAGAATGGCCCGTGCTTACAACAAGAAAGTACGACCCAGGAATTTTGAAGTAGGACAGCTGGTATTAAGACGCATTCTTCCCCATCACCAGGAAGCAAAAGGAAAATTTTCTCCTAATTGGAAAGGTCCGTACATCATCAGGAAGGTACTACCGAGAGGAGCATTATATCTGAGTGATGTTGAAGGAAATGATCCCGAAACGGCAGTGAATGCAGACGCAGTCAAAAGGTACTATGTATAAGTTTAGTTCGATGATGTTCTTGCCGCATTTGAGATGATGAAGGCTTTTGTTCCCGCTACCCAAACACTATCAACCCTTTTTTCAAACCCTTTTGAGCCAGTTACATTTCTTTGGCTACCCTCTTTGGAATCCAAAAGCACCAATCAACAAAAAAAATAATAATAATAATTATACCAAATGAATGCCTGAACTACGTTATGACTTGATTCCGAAAGGATACGTAGGCAACCTCTATCAAGGGTTCAGTCACACCAAACCAAAATCCAATCTTCCCCCAAAATTGAAACTGGGGTAGATGTTATAATGGTTCGACCATGAGTTTACCAAATGATTCCAAAGTTGTAATCCCGTCCATAATTCCTTTTACCCAAAACCAAACGCAAGTCCTTCGGATCAATTGCCAAAAGCGGGAATGCTAAGAGACATCCTAGATGGAAAGCAAACATTCAGAACTGAGAAAGATAAATAAGAGAGTCTTATCGGTGAAAACCTTCGGGCACCATGAGGCGACGAGAGCAGAGAAACAAAATGAGAGAGTCCGTTTAGTGAAAACTCACAAAGAGCATTATCGGGCGACGTTGAGAAGAGAAATGAGAGAGGTCAATTAGTAAAAACCCGCAAAGGGCGCTATCGGCCGAGAAGAAGGTATCCCATCACTAGAAGTACTGGCAAAGTTCCCTGGTTCGGAAATGCGAATCAACGGATTTGCAAGAAGCCGGAAGTGGTACAGGTCGGGCGTCCAGTCCAAGAAGCATGTCATGTCCATTTGAAGTCAGCATGCACCCCAGATAAGTTTCTCTTCTCCTCTGAAAGAGACGTTTCTATCTTTTTTAATTCATCTCTTCCACTCCGTATTTGTTTCCTTTCCTTGGGATCCCTTTCGGTTTAACCCCAAACTCCAAAACTTGTTACAAAGGAAAAGGGGGCAGAATTGGTTTCACAGGGCTCCGCCTGATAAAAGCCGAAGAAAATGCCCGGCCTCAGCTAGTGCGTTAGTCCAATCTTGACTGACCATTGTTTGTTGATGTTCCCTAAAGGAAAAACCTCCTAGAGAGAAAGAAGGCCAAAGGCAACAGTTCTAAGAATAGAATGAAGCAAAAGGCTAGTGCCCACACGGGCAAATCATCATGAAGACCTAAAAGTTGGAGCTTTGTCAAGTTCAAGGTAATTCCCCTTTTCAAGATCTGCGAACAGCAAGGTTCTCGGCGGAAAGGGACTGCGATCAAGCAATTGAGATGATCAAGGCCACAAAACCAACCCTCGTTTCAAACTAACAAATGGTTCTTTGTTGGAAGTTAAAGCAGGTGTAATCCGGGTGACCATACAAGAGACGGACGCAACCTATAAGAGAAAAACAATACGCAAGCGCTGGAACAGCTTTGTAACCCAGAGGGAAGTTTCTCCTCCAACCCCTTCATGCGTTGCGTTAAACAAAAAAAAACAAAAAATTTACGGTAGCAAGGAGCCTTTTCTCTCCAAATCCCGACATAACCCGTGGATCTCCCTGGCATAACCCAAGGAGCTTTTTCTTTCCAAAATCCCGGCATAACCCGTGGATTTCCCTGGCATAACCCAAGGAGCCTTTTTTCCAAATCCCGACATAACCCGTGGATCTCCCTTGCATAACCCAAGGAGCTTTTTCATTCCAAATCCCGGCATAACCCGCGGATCTCCCTGGCATAACCCAAGGAGCTTTTTCTTTCCAAATCCCGGCATAACCCGTGGATCTCCCTGGCATAATCCAAGGAGCTTTTTCGTTCCAAATCCCTGCATAACCTGTGGATCTCCCTGGCATAACCCAAGGAGCTTTTTTCTTTCCAAATCCCGGCATAACCCGTGGATATCCCTGGCATAGCCCAAGGAGCTTGTTCTTTTTCAAATCCCGGCCAAAAAACCTAGGATCTCCCTGGCATAACCCAAGGAGCCTGTTTCTTTTCCAAATCCCGGCATAACCCGTGGACCTTTTCGGCATAACCCGATAATTTCTCCCTGGCATAACCCAAGGATCCTTTTCTTTCCAAGTCTCGGCATAACCCGATGACCATCCCGGCATAACCCGTGGACCCTCAACGGCATAACCCGTTGAACCTTTTCGGCATAACCCGATGATTTCTCCCTTGCATAACCCAAGGAGCCTTTTCTTTCCAAGTCTCGGCATAACCCGATGACCATTCCGGCATAACCCGTGGACCCTCAACGGCATAACCCGTTGAACCTTTCGGCATAACCCGATGATTTCCTGGCATAACCCAAGGAACCTTTTCTTTCCTAGTCTCGGCATAACCTGATGACATCCCGGCATAACCCGTGGACCCTTAACGACATAACCCGTTGAATTTCCTGGCATAACCCAAGGAACGTTTTCTTTCCAAGTCTCGGCATAACCCGATGACATCCCGGCATAACCCGTGGACCCTTAACGGCATAACCCGTTGAACCTCCTGGCATAACCCAAGGAGCCTTTTTCTTTCCAAATCCCGACATAACCCGTGGATCTCCCTGGCATGACCCAAGGAGCTTTTTCTTTTCCAAATCCCGTCATAACCCGCGGATCTCCCTGGCATAAGGAGCTTTTTCTTTCCAAATCCCGGCATAACCCGTGGATCTCCCTGGCATAACCCAAGGAGCTTTTTCTTTCCAAAATCCCGGCATAACCCGCGGATATCCCTGGCATAACCCAAGGAGACTTTTCTTTCCCAATCCCAGCATAACCCGGTTATTTCCCAGCACAACCTGGATCCATTCACAAGGACACACAATACTGATTTGACTGTCTAGATATGTGTCGCAACTAACTCATGAAATTTTCCTAGTCAAAACTGGGGCAGAAAATTTCGTTCGTTTGTTTGCCTTTGATGTCTTAAGAAGGTTTGATCTCAAGGCACATGATTCGATTGGCCTACCGAATGAGTCTCAATCCAAAATGAAGAAACGAAGAAAAGAACAAAAAGAAAAGCAAAAGAAGGTGAGCTCAAATATTGGAGCAAACAAAAAGGGCGAACTACCCGGAATCTGATTGAAGTCGCAAGCCCCGCCAATTTTGTTTCGCTCAATGTTGCAGAAATAAACAAGCACCTACGACCTGCGAGCATCATGATTCAGATCGAAGTCTACAGCAAAATCAGCTAAGACTCAAGATCAAGTTTTCAAAAGAATTATAGATAGGAATCTTGTAACTCATAGTTGATAGACATAGCTAGCTTAGCTTCAATTTTCCTAGAGGTCAGTAAGCGGTTAGCGGCAACATTAACGGCAGTATCAGCAAGGTCACAGCTTCATGGTAGTCCCAGCTACCAAAACTTCCCGAACTACATTGACCTGATTCCTGTTTAGCCCAGGATATGTAGGAGGCCCCCCTCGAAGCAAAGGCTCGTTCAAACTCTTTCAAAATGTTTCATACGGAGTACTCGAACGGGCAAAAATCGCTCGTATCCGCTCATTTATCTTTACGCAAAAACTCTTCGTGTTTTCGGGCAAAGAGAGGCAGCTGTGAGCACGTGATTTTTGCCCTACAAGAGAATCGCTCCCAAAATTCAAAATAGAATAGTTTTGTGTTGTTTGCAATTTGTGTGGATTTTGTGTTATTTTTTTCTCTTATTATTTGCATTTGTGTGTGCGTGTTTATCTGTTTGAATTAATTAAAATACAAAATATTACATTTGCGTTTAAGACTCAAATCTACAATTAGGAATTAATTAGTATTTTTGTGATTTAGATTTTTTTTTAGTTTTATTAATTAGGAAATAAAGGAAATGAAGAGAAAGAACAAAATCGGATTGGGCCACCTCATTTTGACCAAATTCCAGGCCCAAAACACACATCTCACCCGGTCCAAATGACCCCTGACCCGTTAACCCATCGGACCAGCCCCACTTAAACCAAAACGACCCTGTTTTCGTTACCATAATGATCTTGGCCGTTGGATTCTCATGATCCAACGACCCAAATTAATTCTTGAAATTTTAATGTACCAAAGACCCCCCCTAACCCGCTTCCCCATTTCATTTCCCCCCTTCAAACCCCAGTCATCTCTCTCGTCCCCTCTAGCCAAACCCTAGCCGCCACCCCTCTCTTTCTCCGGAATCCCAGCGGCGATGATGCCAAAGACCTCCATCTTTACACCATCAAACCCCCTCAACCTCTCCTGTCCGAATCCGTGAACCGTTTACCTCGAATCAACCTCCAGTTTCTCGAATCTTCAATCGAAGATTCTAGCCAAGACCCAACTTACGCCAAACCACCCCGAATTGATACCCCACACTCCCCTGACCTCCCTCATAACCAAACCAACACTAGTTTGGTTCGAATCTAAACACAAACCCCCAAATCCCAAAACGCCCGCAAGAACCCTAGAAAAGTTTCGAGCCTATTTGAAGATTTTTTGATGGTTCAATGGGCTTTAGTCGAAGTGTTCTCACTTGAGAACACTCGATTAAAGTCTGTTTGGCCTTAAAAGTTTCAAGTCCGAAGTGGTCCAAGTCCGTTTGTTTCTGATTTTTCATTTTTGAGGTATTTCTTTACTTTCTTCTATCTTTATCTATTTTATATTTGTTTGTTAGTTTAGTTGTGTTTTTATTTTTTATCTTTTTCGATTTTTGTTAATTTTTCTGTTCTTCCCCTTAAGACCTTTTATTTGGTCGTTTGTTGCTTCTGATTGTTCGTCAAATGTGTTTGTTATAGAATACATATTCGCGTCGATTAATATCGTCGAATAATTAGTTTCGCATTTCCCCTGTTTTTGCCCAAGAACTGTGAATCACTGATTTGTATGTCGATTATTTGTTATCGATTTTATGTGTTGTAATTGATTAAATGAATATCATCGATTAGTTTTATAGGTCTGTTTGTTAGAACAATGGACAGTGATATTATTGACACTGTTAATTTTTGTCTGAATCATTGCTTGAATTGAAATCTGAATTGTTTATGGCTAAGTTTAGGAATTTAAATTGGTTATAGCTGAAGTTCTAATGGGATTACAAAATTATAGCTAGGGATTTTGAAAACCTGAAAATGGGCTTTAGTCTAAACATTCTGCCATTAATGAACTGGCATATCCCCAATGTGATTAAATAGTTTCAAAAGTCAGAATTGATAGGGGAACCAGATCAAACAATGCTGCCTTTTAAACCTTTGGATTTTAGTTATTTGGACACTAAGTAATGGGAAATCAGAAACCAGCTTTAGTTTAATACTAAAAGCTGCAGTACACATGGGATAGGTTAGTGGAACCTGCTGGACAGCATAGTATTCCATTAGTTTCTGAATTCAGGAGTTAAAAAATTAGAGTTTCCATACTTAGATAAAAGAAGGTGGGGGAAGTGAAGGGATTGATCATTTTTTAATGCATAAAAACAGGATGTTTAAGGGGGATCTTTCAGTTATATAAGAGACAATTTTCAGAAAAGAGGGGATCAGTTTTTAGCCTATCAGTTTTCCAGTCTTAGTCTTAAGTTTTCTTCCAGCCTGGATTAGTTTTTTTTAGCCTTTAAGATTTTCCAGTCCCTGAGAGATTTTTCAATCCCTAATTAGATTTTTCTAGTCCTTAAGCAAATCAGTTTTTGAGGAAGAGTTTTTAGCCTAATCAGACCTTCCAATCTTGAAGAGAGTCTCTCCCATCCTTGAAAAATCAGAGAGCATTTCAGTTTTAAAGAGTGAGATACCAGCTGGACTTAGGCATTAGATATTCAGTGAGAGCTAGATAGAAAAACTGAAAGTGAGGCCCTTCTACTTCGAAAATAGTACAACATCATTACTGTTCCATTGCACCTCTAAGTTTTCTTGCTGCACTTGTTTGTTGCTGTTTGGTTTTGAAACTGTCATCGTTTGGAATCTGCTACTGGTTGCTTCCTGTTTGATTCTAAACCTTTCCTGGGATTTTTTCTGCTATTGTTTTGTTGCTGGGTTGCTGTTTCGTTTGCTGTGTCTTGAGCTACTACTGATCTCCTCCTTCTTCATTTCTGTTGTTGAAGTTCCAGGTACAAATTTCTCAGACTGTTGTGACATGGCTTTCCTCGTTTGACAATGAAATGAGATCAAGTTTTAAGCTCTACTGTCGGAACCGAAATTGGAATAAATTTTGTTATGTTTGGATTGTTATAACTAAAATAGGACTGTTTTAGATTACAATGGAATTTTGTACTATTAATTTAGAACATTGGAAGCATGGTTGGTTCTATTAACTGTTAGTTCAAATGCATAGAACTCGAGTACATCTCTAGTAAGGAACTAATCCAATAACTTGATGTGTATTTAACTATTGATATTTGACTATTAGGAGTAGATAATTCTCGCAGTGCATTCGTTAAAATGGGTTTCACGATAATGCTATAGTTATTTCCCTAATTGTTGCCTCATTTACTTGACTAGGAAGTAATTCAATAGTGAGTCAACACCTCCGTATCATATTTGTATAAGTGGCGTTAAGCCGTTGGGTTAGATTCAATTTGAGCTAGTATCAATCTGAAAACGTAGGGTAACCATAACCATATCTAATTCTGCTTGAACGTCGTATGCTTGTGTAAAAGTCATGACTAAGATAAATCAGGATCGCACGTAATCAAGTTGTTCATTAGTCCCTTCGGGTAGCATAATTTAGAAACAACTTCATCGGCATTCATTTTATGGGAATTGAAACTTTAGTGGGTCCAGATCGAGATTAGGCCCGTTTGCTCAAATATTTAAATGTATAGTTTTAATTTAATGAAAGCGTTTAGAA
>MU748932.1:9636-27233 GCA_026770625.1 Nicotiana glauca
TATTGAATGTGAAGGAAGGATCCTCAATTTATAGAAGTTCAAATCTTTTCCTAAAAGAAAAGGGACTAGCCAAACATGAAATATTTATAATTTCCTTTTACAAGAAGAAAAATCCAATCAAGGTAAATATGTTGTCATTTCTTTCAAGAGATAGGAAAACCAAATATGGTAAGAAAATAAAAAAAAAACTAACAATTCTCCCCCTTGGCTTGAATTTCTAATAAATAAATTTGAACCACCTTCTTCACATAGCTTTCAACAGGTCACATTTCTAAATCTCCATCATAAAATTTGTCACAATATGCGTAGCTCATTGGTCAAATTATTCAGAAAAAATCACGATTATGGTCAAATATGTTGCTACCAGAACTGAACCCGCCAAGATGAACCTATCTTGAACCTCGCTCTGATACCACTTGCTATGACCGAAAAATCAGGTATCATGTGAAAGCTAGTAAAACAAACCTTAAATGATGATAAATATGACAATAAAAGAGAAATCTATCAAAAGAGACACAAATATTTAATGTGGTTCGGTCCACGGAGGAGATGGTCAATCCACTATAGAAAAGAAAGTATAAAATATCGAAAGAACAACCTCACGAAGAGACAATCACAAATGATACACCAACACTTGTCCTATAACACCCCAGGCTTTAGACAGAGTTCCACATCGGCAAAACACAAGAGTGATGTTGGGTATATAAGTTAACAAGCCTTAGACCCTAGAGACGCGTTTTAAACCCATGAGGGCCTCGGCCCATAGCAGACAATATTACTAGCGGGCTGGGCTGTTACATGTCCCGTAAAGTTTCTCCCGTAAATATTACTTTTAAACCAGATATGGCTATATTGTGGATGCTACTGAATGTGAAGGAAGGATTCTCAATTTATAGAAGTCCAAACATTTTCCCACAAGAAAAGGGACTAGCCAAATATGGAAGATTTATAATTGTCTTTTACAAGAAGGAAAACCCAATTAAGGTAAATATGTTGTCCTTTCCTTCAAGAGATAGGAAAACTAAATATGGTAAGAAAATCAGACAATACCTAGCACTATTAGTATTTAGCCATGATTAAAAAAACTACTAGACTTTAGCCCATCCATTTAAATGCATGTATATTTAGAAAAAAAGTACCCCTAACACACCGAATAACTCCAACAATCACTATTGGATTTCAAATATTTTACAAGTGAAACTACAGGATCATATTATGAAGTTCAAAAAACTCTCTATAGGTGAACACGACGTTAGCTTCAAGGTTTCACGTATTAATTTTGATGATAACAAACCAAAATAACTATTAATCAAAGAGCATTTATTTGTGGTAATCTTACTCTTGTACAGGAAAGAAATTGCTGGTAAAGATCCAAACAAATATGTAAAAGAGAATATCAAGGAAGATTATTTTCACAGATTTAATCTAGAAAGAATAAACTTGTCACGACCCCAGTTCGCGCTCCGTGAACATATCGTGATAGCACCTAGTTCCTACAACTAGGTAAGCCTAACAATGCGGAACAACAACATAACTTGCGGAATAAATTATTTAAAAATAAACAATTAAAAGAAAACTATATAAGAGATGCCGGTCAACATATATTACTCAATAATGCAGAAGTCTACAACATCACCCCAAAACCCGAAAACTCACGGAAACACACGCTAATGGAAAATAAATACATAGCTTAAACTCCAAAATGTCTAAAACGAACAATACGAAAAGGAGAAAGCTAACTGCTAAAGCTAGAATAAGAAAGAGACTCCGGATCTGCGGGCGCGACAGATGTACCTCGAAATATCTGCTAGATCTCTCCGCCTCGAGGATGATACGCCTGGGAAGAGCTACCTGGATCTGCACATGAAAAACATGTGCAGAAAGGGCATGAGTACACCACAGCGGTACTCAGTAAGTGCCAAGCCTAACTTCGGTTGGGTAGTGACGAGGAAGGTCAGGTCCCTACTGAGATAAACATAATATATGATAAGATAAGGAAAAAAATAGTATAGATAAAGTCTACAGCGAGAATCTGAATAGGATAAATAAGGGAAGCAGTAGTAGGAAGCAGAAATAAAACAATATAAGGAACACTACTCACAATAGGAAATAATAGCCGGGGATCTCTTGGTATCCCGAGGATCTCTTGGTATCCCGAGGATCTCTTGGCATCCTCAAAACTTACATTTACATGTACCAGGGATCTCTTGGTATCCCACACCTCAGTCCAGAACATAACAAGTACAGGGGGATCTCCCGGGATGCCTTCCCATAGTCCCAATTTAAAACACACAGTAACAACCCAAAACATTAGGATAAATGCTAAACTCAGAACAAGTAATAGAAAATCCTAGCCTAACATGCTTCACGTAGTACAACCAAGATAGTTTAAGCACTTAAGCAAATAAGTCAAATAAACATGCTTCTCTAAACTAGCATATGATAAACTCGCAATTCAAAATAAACAGATAAGCAAGAAAAACTCAATTTAAATACTCCAAGTAAAAATGGATTTCCAACAATTTGCTCAAGTAAGTGCTCGTCACCTCACGTACAAGACATTCAATTACCAAATATCATATCCTAAGGGGAAAGTCCCTCACACAATGTTACACAAGCCACTTACCTCAAACCGGCTCCAAAATCAACTCGAAACCACACTTTTGCCACGAGTATCCGACTCCAAATGGCCCAAATCCATTCAATTCAATTACATATCATAAATAACATCTCAAGCAACTGATTCTACTATTTAATTTAAAGCTAAGATGCAAATTTAGGTAAAATGACCAAAATACCCTTCAGGACAACATCTCGGAATCGAATAATTTTTAGATTTTCAGAACCCTCGTACTCTCATGAGTCTAAGCATATAAAAATCTCCCAAATCGAAGGTCAAACACCCACTCAAAACTCAATAGTTTGGCCTATGAAGTTTTACCCATTTTTCATTCAAAAATCTGAAATTAAGGAAGAATTCGTGATTAGTTTAGTGGGTTTTAAGCATAAGAGAGTAGAGAATCGTTACCTAATCGTTGCCCTCGAAAAACCTTCAAAATTTCCCCCAAATTCGAGCTTCCAAGCTTGTACTTTAATAAAAATGGCAAACCCTCATTTTTGAATGATTTAATACTGCCCAGGCATTTAATGCATCGCGAACGCGTAGGGAGTCTCGCGTTTGCGAAGAAGAAAAATTTAAGTTGCCAAAAATTCCCTTCGCGATCGCGAGGGGCATATCATGAACGCGAAGGCCTGGGGTCATGAAGCTACGCGAACGCGAATCGTTACACACGAATGCGACGAAGAGACTGGTCCCCATCCAAAATTACTCTACGCGATCACAAGGAGGAGGACGCGAACGCGAACAAGAAAAGGCCAAAGCCACGTGAACGCAAGGGAAGCGATGTGAACGCGAAGAAGTAAATTCCATCTGGTCAAGATAAGCCTTCGTGAATGCGAAGGACATCTCGCGAATGCGATGAAGGCATACCAGAAGCAGCAACAGCCATTCAAAAATAGGAGGAAAAGACCCGTTGCGCATACGAAACACACCCGAGGCTCCCGGGACCTCAACCAAACCTATGGACATGTCCCATAACCTCTTTCAAACTTGTACCATACCTTAAACCACCTAAAACAACGTCAGAAACTCGAATTAATCAATGATTTAAGCCTAAGAACTTCAATTCTAACAAAACACGCTTTCGATAAAAAAAACTTAACCAAACCTCGTCCAAATGACCTGAAATTTTACCCACACATCCCAAATGACATGACGGAGCTACTGCAACGTCCGGAATTCTATTCCGGCCCTCGGATCAAAATCTCACTATCGGACCGGAAACTTTAAAAATTCAAACGTCGGCATTTCAAGCCTAAATGAGCTACGGACTTCCAAAATGCATTCCGAGTCCCGAAATCACCTAACGGAGCTAACAGAACTATCGGATTTTCATTCCGAGGTCGTATTCACATTGTTCCAACTACGGACCACTTTTCAACACTTAAGCTCTCATTTAGGGACTAAGTGTCCCAAAACTCCCCGAAACCCAACACCGAACGTCCCGATAAACCAAAATTGTAGAAATGAACTTAGGGGAAGCAGTTAATAGGGGATCAGGGCATTAATTCTTAAGATGACCGGCCGGGTCGTCACATCCTCCTACACTTAAACATTTGTTCGTCCTCGAACGAGCATAGAGAACATACCTGAAGTAGTGAAAAGATAAGGGTACGGGCTGCGTATATCCCGCTCGGTCTCCCAAGTCACCTCCTCGGCCGGCTGACCCCGCCAATGAGCCTTTACTGAAGATTTGTTCTTCGACCTCAACTTTCTGATCTGCCTGTCCAATATAGCCACTGGCTCCTCAACATAGGATAGATCTTTGTCCAACTGGACTGAACTGAAATCCAAAACGTGCGACGGGTCATCATGATACCTCCGGAGCATCAAAACATGAAATATCGGATGAACCCCGGCCAAACTAGGAGGTAAGGCAAGCTCATAAGAAACCTCCCCAACTCGTCTCAAAATCTCAAAAAGGCCAATAAACCTCAGACTCAACTTTCCTTTCTTCCCAAACCTCATGACGCCTTTCATAGGCGAAACCCGAAGTAGAACCCGCTCACCAACCATATATGAAATATCACGAACCTTCATGTCCGTGTAGCTCTTATATCTAGACTGGGATGTACGGAGTCTATCCTGAATCATCTTAACCTTCTCCAATGTATCCTGAACCAACTCTGTGCCCAATAGCCTGGCCTCACCCGACTCAAACCAAACCACCGGAGATCTACACCTCCTACCATATAAAGCCTCATACGGCGCCATCTGAATGTTGGACTGATAACTGTTATTATAAGCAAACTCCGCAAATGGCAAGAACTGATCCCAAGACTCCAAACTCAATCACACACGCACGGAGCATATCCTCAAGAATTTGAATGGTGCGCTTGGACTGTTCCTCCATCTAGGGGTGAAATGTTGTGCTCAACCCCACCCGAGTACCTAGCTCCTGCTGCACGGCTCTCCAGAAGCGCGATGTAAACTGAGTACCTCTGTCTGAAATAATAGAAACTTGAATACCATGCAGACGGACGATCACCCAGATATAAATCTCCGCCAACTGTTCCGACGAATAAGTGGTACACACAGGAATGAAATAAGCAGACTTGGTCAGGCGGTACACAATAACCCAAATGGCATCAAACTTTTTCAAGGTCCGTGGGAGTCCAGATACAAAGTCCATGATGATGCACTCCTATTTCCACTCCGAAATCTCTATCTGCTGAAAGACCCCACCCGATCGCTGGTGCCCATACTTCACTTGCTGGAAGTTGAGGCATCTAGACACATAACCAACTATATCTTTCTTCATACGCCTCCACTAATAGTGTTGTCTCAAGTCTTGATACATCTTCGCGGCAGCCGGATGGATGGAATACCGCAAACTATGGGCCTCTGCTAAAATCAACTCTCGAAGCTCATCAACATTGGGACCACAAATTCGGCCCTGCATCCTCAATAACCCGTCATCTCTAATGGTCACATCTCTGGCATCTCCATGCTGAACCTTGTCCTTAAGGACAAGAAAATGAGGGTCTTCATGTTGCTGCTCCCTGATACGATCAAATAAGGAAAACCGGGAAGCCACACAAGTTAGAACCCGATTGCGCTCCGAAAGATCCAATCTCACAAACTGGTTGGCTAAGGCCTGCACATCCATCGCCATAGGCCTCTCTGAAGCTGGTAAATATGCATGCCAAACTCCCCAAACTCTTCGCCTGGCGACTCAAGGCATTCACCACCATATTGGCCTTGCCCGGGTGATACAGAATATTAATATCATAATCCTTCAGCAACTCTAACCACCTCCTCTGACGCATATTTAGATCCTTTTGCTTGAACAAGTGCTGCAAACTCCGATGGTCAGTATAGATCTCACAAGGCACACCGTATAAATAATGACGCCAGATCTTCAAGGCATGAACAATAGCAGCTAGCTCAAGGTCGTGGACTGGGTAATTTTTCTCATGTATCTTCAACTGTCTGGACACGTAGGTAATCACCCTATCATCCTGCATCAACACTGCTCCAAGGCCAACTCTCGAGGCATCACAATAGGTAGTATAAGACCCCGAACCGGTAGGCAACATCAAAATTGGGGCAGTAGTCAAAGCTGTTTTGAGCTTCTGAAAGCTCGCCTCACACTCATCTGTTCACTAAAATGGGGCATCCTTCTGGGTCAATCTAGTCATAGGGGCTGCAATCAATGAAAATCCCTCCACAAAATGATGGTAGTAGCCCGCTAAGCCAAGGAAACTGCGAATCTCTATAGCCGAGGAGGGCCTAGGACAACTCTGCACGACCTCTATCTTCCGCGGATCCACCCGAATGCCCTCACTCGAAACCACGTGGCCTAAGAAGGCCACCGAACTCAACCAAAACTCACATTTTGAGAACTTTGCATATAACTTCTTCTCTCTCAGGGTCTGAAGCACTGTCCTCAGGTGCTGCTCATGATCTTCCCAACTCCGGGAGTATACAAGAATATCATCTATGAAAATAATGACGAATGAGTAGAGATATGGCCTGAACACACTGTGCATCAAATGCATAAAAGCTGTTGGGGAATTGGTCAGCCCAAATGACATAATAAGGAACTCGTAATTGCCATATCGAGTCCTGAAGCAGTCTTCGGGATATCTGGCTCCCGAATCTTCAACTGATGGTAAGCTGAGCACAAGTCAATCTTAGAAAACACATGTGCGCCCTGAAGCTGGTCAAACAGATCCTAAATACGAGGAAAAGGATAACGGTTCTTTACTATAACCTTATTCAACTGGCAATAATCAATACATATACGCATTGAACCATCCTTCTTCTTCACGAACAAGACAGGAGCACCCCACGGTGAAACACTAGGATAAATAAAGCCCTTATCAAGCAATTCCTGTAACTGATCCTTTAACTCCTTCAACTCAGGAGGAGTCATACGGTACAGAGGAATGGAAATGGGTTGAGTGCTCGGCAACAAATCAATGCCAAAATCAATGTCTCTATCGGGCAGCATGCCCGGAAGATCAGCTGGAAGCACATCGGGATAATCTCGAACTACTGGGACTGATTCAACAGAAAGGGTATCAGCACTGACATATCTCGCATAAGCTAAATACGCGGCACACCCCTTCTCAACTATACGCTAAGCTTTAAGAAAAGGGACAACTCTACTGGGAGTGTGATCTAAAGTACCACTCCACTCAACACGCGAAATACCTGGCATAGCCAGCTTCACTGTCTTGGCGTGATAATCAAGAATAGCAAAATGGGGCGACAACCAGTCCATGCCTAAGATAATATTAAAGTCAACCATACCGAGTGACAATAAATTTGCTCTTGTCTCAAAACCACAAATAGTAACCAGACATGACTGATAAATGTGGTCCATAATAAGAGAATCCCCCATAAGAGTACAAACATAAATGGGGGCACTCAAAGAATCCCGAGGCACACACAAATGAGGAGCAAAGTAAGAAGACACATAAGAATAAGTGGAGCCCGAATCGAATAGAACCAATGTCTCTCCGTGACAAACCAATATAATACCTGTAATGACGGAGCCGGAGGAAACAGCCTCAGTACGAGCAGGAATATCATAATATTTGGCCTAGCCCCTCTCTCGAGGGCAGCCTCTATCTCCCTGACCTCCGCCCCTAGCCGGCTGGGTAGATGGGGTAGCGGCTGGAGCTGTGATCATGGCCTGAGAACTCTGCTGGGCATGCTGTGGTTGAGAAGTCTATGGGGGTGCACTCCTCCCAAGTCTGGGGCAATCCCTCACCACATGGAGGGTGTCACCACACTTAAAATAAGCTCTTGGTGGGCGCGGTGGCTGTGACTGGCTCGGACTAGATCTGCTGCACTGACCTTTGAAAGCACCCCGCGCAGGAGGTGCGCTAGAACTGGAGGTGCATAGTAAGGCACCTGAGGTATAGGCGGAGCTGGAGCACTGCTGGCTGCTGGTAGAGCTGAATGAATGGGGCGACCCACATAACCCCTACCATGATGACCTGCTGTTAGGGTATGGGAACCAGAGTAATGGCCCGACTCTCGAGACCTTTTGGCCTCCCTCTCCACTCGCTCCCTGGCGAGCGTACTCTCGATCCTCCTAGCAATGCTCACTACCTACTGGTAAGGAATGTCCATCTCCAACTCTCGGGCCATGCTAGATCTGATGGGCGGGATAAGACCCTCAATGAACCTGCGAACTCTCTCATGGACTGTAGCAACCAAGGTTGGTGCATGCCTGGACAACCTGGTATAACGAATAGCATACTCCAAAATGATCATAGCACCCTGGCGTAAATGCTCAAAATCTGCACGTTATGCGTCCCTGAGACTTTGGGGGACAAACTCTCTCATAAACATATCCGAGAACTGGGTCCAAGTCAGTGAAGCAACCTCGACTGGACTGTCTATCTCATAAGTGCGCCACCAATCATAGGCAGCTCCCCGAAGCTGAAAAGCATTAAAGAAAACCCTGCTAGACTCTACTATGCCCATAGTGTGAAGAATACGGTGGCACTCCTCTAGAAATTCGAAGGCATCGTCTGATGCTAATCCACTGAACACTGGGGGATCATACTTCTCGAACCTCTCAAGTATCCGCTGCTCGTCCTCTAAAGTAGCTGACCCGTCCTCGGGCTGAACTGGCACTGCAAGCGGAGCGAGAATAATCTCGGGAACCTGCTCAAGCTACACTCGCTGCTCAGGAGTGCGGGCGACGAGAGTCTGTTCTCTTCCCCCGGCCTGGAATGTGGCTGCTGCAAGGGGAAGCAGCCCTGCCTGAGCCAAGGTGGTGTACATACTCATGAACTGAACCAAAGTCTCTTGGAAAGCTGGAGTAGTAGTGGCAGTAGTAGGCGTTCCAGGTGTCTGGGCTCCAGCTGGATCTGCTGGTGGTGCCTCGGCGGTAGCTCGCACAGGTACTATGGCTGCACCACATGTGCGTCCTCAACCTCTCCCCCATCCCCGGTCTCTAACAGCTGCATTAGGGGGCGCGGGTGCCTGATCATCTCGAGTAGGACGTGTCCTCACCATCTGTGAGAGAATAGAAGACAGAAGTTTAGAATTGATGTCAAAAATACCGCATGAAAAGGAAATCAAATGAAATGAAGATTTTTCCTAAACAGTTACATAGCCACTCGTAGATAAGTACAGATGTCTCTGCACCGATCATCGAGACTCTAATAAACCGGCTTGTGTTTCGTGACTCCTATGAACCTAGGGCCCTGATACCAACGTGTCACGACCCCAGTTCGCCCTTCGTGAATATTTTGTGATGGCACCTAGTTCCTGCAACTAGGTAAGCCTAACAATGCAGAATAATAACATAACTTACGGAATAAATTATTTAAAAATAAACAATTAAAAGAAAACTGTATAAGAGATGTCGGTCGGCATATATTACCCAATAATGCGGAAGTCTACAATATCATTCAAAAACCCGGAAACTCACGGGAACACAGGCTAACGAAAATTAAATACATAGCTCTAACTCCAAAATGTCTAAAACGAACAGTACGAAAAGGAGAAAGCTAACTGCTAAAGCTAGAATAAGAAAGAGACTCCAGGTCTGCGGACGCAGCAGATGTACCTCGAAATCTCTGCTAGATCTCTCCGCCTCGAGGATGATACGCCTGCGCAGAGCTACTTGGATCTGCACATGAAAAACATGCGCAGAAAGGGCATGAGTACACCACAACGGTACTTAGTAAGTGCCAAGCCTAACCTCGGTTGGGTAGTGACGAGGAAGGTCAAGGTCCTATTGATATAAACATAATATATGATAAGATAAGGAAACAAAATAGTATAGATAAAGTCTACAGCGAGAATCTGAACAGGATAAATAAGGGAAGCAATAATAGGAAGCAGAAACAAAACAATATAAAGAATACTACTCACAACAGGAAATAATAGTCGGGGATCTCTTGGTATCCTCAAAATATACACGAGGGATCTCTTGGTATCCTCATCATATACGCGAGGGATCTCTTGGTATCCCAAAGATCTCTTGGTATCCTCAAAACTTACATTTACGTGTTCCAGGGATCTCTTGGTATCCTGCACCTCAGTCCAGAACATAACAAGTATAGGGGGATCTCCCGGGATACCGTCCCGTAGTCCCAATTTAAAACACATAATAGCAGCCAAAAACATTAGGATAAATGCTAAACTCAGAACAAGTAATAGAAAATCCTAGCCTAACATACTTCACGTAGTACAACCAAGATAGTTTAAGCAAATAAGTCAAATAAACATGCTTCCTTAAACTAGCATAGGATAAACTCGCAATTCAAAATAAACAGATAAGCAAGAAAAACTCTATTTAAATACTCCAAGTAAAAATGGATTTCCAACAATTTTCTCAAGTACGCGCTCGTCACCTCACGTACAAGGCATTCAATTATCAAATATCATATCCTAAGGGGAAAGGTCCCCCACACAAGGTTAGACAAGCCAGTTACCTCAAAGCGGCTCCAAAATCAACTCGAAACCACGCTTTTTCCACTAGTATCCAACTCCAAATGGACCAAATATGTCTTATTTGCTAAATAATGTTTTGAAAAATCAAGTATTTTGTGAGTTTTTTTTTAATCTTTGCTAAGCTTTCAATCATGTGAAATGATATTTTTCTGTGGTCTAGAATTCTTTTTGTCTACCTACAACGACAGTTCAATATTTTTTAGCTTTGGGTTAATACTTTGTAGCTTTTGGCTGGAATAAAAGCTCTTAACTAGCTTAAACTTTTGTTAGATTTTTTTTCTGCTTACGACTCTTAAAGGAAATCATTGCTATATATTTTTATAACTCCCTGGATAATTATAAGTTATAGTTATACTTTACTTGCATATTCCCTTCACCCTTTTGATGATGCCAAAAGGGGGAGAAAATAATATGTATAAAAGTTCGAAAAAGATAGAATATATGGACATAGGGGGGAGCATGACGAAGGAACCCTTAGAGTAAGGGGAGCCTTCCCTTTATGCGGCATGACACCTATGCATGAAAGAGAAAGCTCGACATTTCAGGGAAGTAATCTTTACTGTAATTTAATTAAATTTTCTTATTTTGTACTCAATGGTTTGCCATCATCAAAAAGGGGGAGAGTGTTAGCTTCAAGGTTTCACGTATTAATTTTGATGATAACAAACCAAAATAAATATTAATCAAAAAATATTTACTTGTGATAATCTTACTCTTGTATAGGAAAGAAATTGCTGGTAAAGATCCAAACAAATATGTAAAAGAGAATATCAAGGAAGATTATTTTCAGAGATTTAATCTAGAAGGAATAATATTTGAAAGTAAAATTTCAAATATTGAATGGCTTACTACAATATCAGAAGAAAAATCTATGGAACTTATGGATGGAAAGCTCTTCAATATCTTGAAAGGAAAGTTGCTAAAATCATGGAGAAGATCTATTATTCTATGGAAGGAAGATACTATATGGAAAAGATACTACAAGACCAAGGAAAAATATATTTTCTATGAAAAGAAAATATATTATGGATGTAGTACATTTTATATTATGGAAAGATATTATTTTCCAAGATCAAGAAAGGAATATTATCAATATAATGAGAGAAGAATTTATTTTCTATGGAAAGAAAATATATTATGGATGTAGTACAATTTATATTATGTAAAGATATTATCTTCCAAGATCAAGAAAGGAATATTTTCAATATAATGAGAGAAGAATATATTTTCTATGGAAAGAAAATATATTATAGGTATAGTACAATCTATCTTATGGAAAGAGATTATTTTTCAAGACCTACTAAAAGAACCTTGTGAATTATGGAAGAATGCTTCCTAAAGTTTTGGATAAGATCTACTACGTATGGAATATTCTTACTATAATATTATAATAAGAAATTATATCTCCAAGATCAAAGGCAAAGAATCACCAAGCTCTTTCAAGGAAGAAAAATTCAATATATATACTAGTGCATTTGTTGACAACTCTTCAAATGGGAATATCTCATTTTATGGATACACAATAATATTGAGTACTTTACAAGGAAAGAAATCAAAAGAGCTTAAGTCATGGAGTCTAGAATATCAGCAAATTAGAAATATATTTGAGTCCATCAACAAGACACTTCATCAGGAAGTCACATTGGTATTTACTCAATCAAAGGAGAAAATATTCCGATTGAATAAATCAAGGGATCAACAAGATCAAGCTCAATGTCAGAAACCATTGAAGACTATAAAAACGAGAGCCTAGGAAAGAAGAAGATACGCAGCCTTCTGTACAAATTATCTATCCAACTACAAGTTCTTTATTCTACTCTTAACGAGCATTGTAATTCACTTTAGTAGATTTACTGTGTATACAAAAGAGAGATGAGAGATAAAAAATTTGGAGAGGCAGTGTGTCTAGAGAGGTTGTGTCATTGTTCATTTCTTTGGTGAGCGAGTGAAAACCAAAGGGTCGTTGTTGGTGAGCGAGTGAAAACCAACCCCGCAAACGTTGGTGGTGAACGTTGAAAATCACACACGTTGTACTCAACACAAATTATAAAGAGCTCAAGAGATAACAACCTTGCAACCCAGGGAGACTGGATTAGGATACCACATTGGTTCCGAACCAGTATAAAATTCCTGGTGTCATTTACTTTATCGTTCTTATATTATATTCTGTTCATTTACTGTTTTATTGTAATTAACACGTGTTTAAATCAAAAGGACTAATAGTTCTGTGCAGGCTGTCTCCGGATAAGTCGACTAGGTCTGAAGAGTAGTCGACTAAAAATTTAAAAAGGCTACAATTCACCCTCCCCTGTACTTTCACACGATACTGGACTTCAAAGCTCTTAAAGGTAAAATTTCGGCACACTATACTGGAATATAAATATTTATAGGTTTAAACCTTAGCAATGGTACCTTATTTTGAACTCCACGACACAATCATAGAGTTTTAACCTCTACAAGTTGAAACTCCAGATATTATCCTTGAGTTCACAAGAGGTACCATGGGTAAAATATTTCTTTTAGGTTCAAACCACAGCAATAATTACTCTTGTTCAAATCTCTATAGGTTCAACCTTCAACAACGATTACTAGAGTTTGTTCAACCTTTATATGTTCAAATACTAATAATGATTACAGGGCTTCAAATCCCAGTAATGATTAGTAGGACTTGAATCCTTTCACATTATTTCAAATATATTATTTTGAACTCCAAGAATCGTTCCTGAATTTTACACCAGTAAAAGCTTAAAAACCAGGAATCATTCATATTGGCTTTGAACTCCAGTATTGATTGCTAGTTGTGTTCCATGATAAATGTCTAAGTTAGTTGGACCAGTGGTTATTTTATCAATGCACTTGAAAAGACGAACAAACTTTAATAGCAGGGTCGAAAAGTGGCTACACCAACTAATTTTTTTCTCGTTTTGTAACACAGACTCCCAACTAACTTGTCCCACCTCGCTTATTATATTATGTATATTATGTCCTACTAGTGTACGAATTGGATAACTTTACCTATGAAAGTTTAGAAAGATAAGAAAAAAATGCATAATTGTAATTTGTGTGTATTTTACTATTTTGTGAGTCACACAAGGTTTCTTTGATTATATCTTTTGCAAATATGTTTTAAATATTTTGAATTGTTAGCTACTGTAATTTAAAGTACTTTTTATTTAGTTTCTAAGTATGAATAAATTTTATTTCAACAAATCTAAAAATTCTATATACGAACTCATATTGTGTGACGACCCGGCCCGTCTTCACGAGAGTTACTGCCCCGTTTCACCCATCTTATGTTTCTCTATGCTTCATTATCGGTATTTGAGGTGATCGAGTCGAATTGGATTGGTTTTAGATGGAAATGAGACACTGAGTCTCTTTAAGGAACGCTTGTTTTGGAAAAGTCAACCAGATGTTGACTATTGAGTTAGAGGGCTCGGATGTAATTTTCGGTGATTCGCTTAGCTTCGGGGGATGATTTGTGACTTAGGAGTGTGATTGGAATTGTTCTTGGAGGTCCGGTGTAGAATTAGGCTTGAATTGGCGAAGTTAGAATTTTGGCGAATTCCGGTTGGTAGGTGATATTTTGATCAAGGGGTCAGAATGGATTTCGGAGAGTTGCAGTAGCTTCGTAAGGTGATTTTGGATGTGTGTGCAAAATTTTAGATCATTCAGAGGTGTTTTGGTTGGGTTTTTTATCAAATGCGCATTTCGGAAGTTTTTAAGAAACTTAGGCTTGAATCTGATGTAATTTGATGGTTTTGGTGTTAATTGTAGTGTTTTGATAATTGGAGCAAGTTTGAATGATGTATTAGGATGGGTTGGCACTTTTGGTTGAGGTCCCGAGGGTCTCGGGGTGATTTCGGATGGCTAACGGAATAAAATTTGAACTTTAGAAATTGCAGGTTTTGGCAGCATCAAGTATTTCCGCATCTGCGGAAAAGAAACCGCAGATGCGGTTGCACAGATGCGGAGGCAAAGGTCGTAGGTGCGAAAGGCTTAAGGTAAGGCATTTTCGCAGAAGCGGAAGAGTATCCGCATAGGCGGGTCCGCATAAGCGGAAGGGTTATCGCAGCAGCGGTTTCTGGACTTTAGATGAGGTTCCGCAGAAGCGGAAGTCAAGCCGCAGAAGTAGTCCCGCATAAGCGGAAGAGGGACCGCAGAAGCAAAAAAATGCCTGGGCAGAAGGGTTTTAAAATAAAAATTTTTCATCCATGAGCTTGGGGTATTTTCCACCCTTGTTGAGTAACCGTGAGAGTTTTTGACGAGGATTAAGAGGGTTTTGACTGGGAATCGATTGGAGGTGAGTCCTATGGCCTAGAAACATCATTTTATTGAAGAATCAACCCTTAAATTCATGAAAATTTGATTTAAAATGGAAGAACTAGGGCTTGACTTTTGAAATGAAAATTTGGGATTTGAGGGAGCATTTGAACTCGGAATTTGGTAAATTTGGTATGTATAGACTCGTGGCGAGATGAGGACTTCGGTGATGTGAATTTTATAATTTTTTGAGAAGTAGGCCAGGGGCTCGGGTTTTGCCAACTTCGTGATTTTCAATATTTTTCGAGTCTTTTCAATTGGGTTGTATTCCCTTAGCCTATTGTAACGTATTCCTTGTGGTTTTGATCTGATTTGACGCTCTAGGAGGTTGATCTGCGAGGCAAGAGCAAAGCGGGCTAGGGCCGGCTTGAGGTGAGTAATGGTTATAAATGATGTTCTGAGGGTTTGAAACCCCAGATTTGCACAACGTGGTGCTATGTTAAGATGAGACACACACTGTATGACGAGCGCGGGGTCTGTTACTGCTGGGGATTCGGACTCGGTCTATCCTGATTGATGACTCTACTATATTTTTTACTGAGACTTAATTAACATCATTATATTCTAGGCTAGTTGCCATGTTTGGGTCCTTGTGCCGATCTGTAGAACCCTTAGGGGGTGTTTGTACTGGTTGACCTCACTTTACTTGTCGAAATCATACCCTCAGTCATGTTCTTAATTGTTAAACACAATATGAACCGGCTTTAGAAATTGGTAAGCCTAATGAGAATAACCTGGGGGTTGGAAACCCTGTCTTAGCTGAGTGTGCCCGAAAGGCCAAGTCAATATTGACTAAGAGGGGTCAAGGACCCATAGTGAGGGTATTTGATATATACCAGATCGGGCTGCACGCCGCAGCAGTATATATACATATATGGATCGAACTGCACGCCGCAGTACTATATTATATGGATCGGACTGCACGCCACAGTAATATGTTATATGGATCGGACTGCACGCCGCAGTAGTATAGCGCTTGGCCTGTAAGAGCCCCTCCGGAGTCTGCACACCCCCAGTGAGCGCAGTCGACTATTATTATTGGATCGAGATGTACGCCGCAACAGTTTTTATATATATACATATGGATCGGGCTGCACGCCGCAGCAGTATACTGTACGGATCGGGCTGCACGCCGCAGCGGTATAATTAAATTACTGGTCATTGAGAGGAGTAAATGAGTTGCGTACTAGTTTGAGTGATATTCACCTGTTTTTCTCATTTAGCTGCTGTTTAATGCACTTACTATTTTTATATAGAACTGCGTAGTGTTTTACGAGTTTTCTTACCGTCAGTCGTTCTTTATTTCTATTACTCACTGAGTCGGAGTACTCACTTTATTCCCTGCACCATGTGTGCAGATACAGGTATCCCGGAGGCATAGTTTGAGTTCTATGCTGCTGTTCAGCTTATTTCTAGAGTTATCGAGATAGCTGCATGGCGTCCGTAGGACCCGATTTCTTCCATTATCCTCTTTATTTTCCCGCATTGTAGACTCTATTATGTATAGGCTGCTACTCAGATTTGTATTAGAGGCTCACGACTCGTGACACCAGATCGGTGGGATTTGTATTGGCATTTTCTTGGTTTCCGCACTATTTTTATCTATTGCGGTAGAGTTAAATTTTTGTTAACTGGCATTAAATCCTGTTAATTGGTTATAAACCCTATAAAAGGGATTGTAAGTGACAGAATGGTCGGGCTTGCCTAGCATTGTGTTGGGTGCCATCACGACCGGGGTTGGGGTCGTGACAAGTTGGTATCAGAGCCTAGGTTACTAGGTCTCGCGAGTCATGAGTCGGTTTAATAGAGTCTCGCGGATCGGTACGGAGGCGTCTGTACTTATCCTCGGGAAGCTACAGAACCTTTTAGGAAAAATTCCACATTCTTGAAATTCTTGTCATGCGAACTTGTTGATCTGAATATTAAACTTCTCTTTATTCTATTCTCTCACATATGGTGAGGACACGAGCTACCGGACGTGGTGGACGACCGCTAGTACCACCTACTGAGGCTACTAGAGGCCGTAGACGCGGTCGTGGTCGTAGTCGTGGTAGAGGCAGAGCAGCAAGGGCAGCACATGTGGATCCTTTAGTTGCCCCAGCTCAGGACTAGGCACAAGCAGCACCAGTTCAGGCACCAGTTGTGCCTATTGTAATTCCGGGTCTCCAGGAGACGTTGGCCTAGATATTGATAGTTTGTACGGGTCTGGATCAGGTGGTTTCAGCCACCACAGCAGCAGCAGCTACTTCACAGGACGAGGGAGGCAATCAGACCCCCGTTGCTCGCACACCTGAGCAGGGATTACAGGGATTACAGACTCCAGAGGTACCTCCAGCTCAACCAGTGGTACCAGTTTCGGAGTACAGAGTTCCAATTATGCCCGAGGACGAGCAGCGTTGCCTCGAGAGGTTTGGTAGACTCCAGTGTCACGCCCCAAACTCGAGGGACATGAACGGCGCTCGACCGGGTATCCCCAGTCAAGCGGACCTGGGTGCCTTTCCTAACCCATGAGCCACCCCTTGTTTTCCTTATTCAGTATTCCAAGAACTAGCCATATAATTAATTTTAGATCACCCTTTTTCAAAGCATACATACATAATAGTTAGTGAGATTACCAATTCGTTGTCCAACAAAAGAAACATGAATATACATAGCTTCTAACCCACATCCACTGTCTACGGAGCCTCTAAAGATACAACGGGATAATACAGTACTTGCCGGTAACAAG
>MU748932.1:43566-64769 GCA_026770625.1 Nicotiana glauca
TTGAAAGACAACTTTGGGGTGTTCTTGAGATTTTTAAGAAATCCTATGAAATCCAACCAAAATCATGCTGTAACTAGTAATTGAGAAGTGAAATCACCATGAAAACACACTTAAAAACTCACCTTAGGTGTGCAATTTGATGCCTTGGTCGAGTTGGGGTGTAGAGAAAACCCTAACCTTGAGAGATATCTCAAAATCTCTTATTTCCGGTCTTTAAAGGTATTTAAAAGTCTGTTAGTGCACGGCTTCGTGCGTCGGAGGCAGAATACTCTGAAAAATGCGCGACTTCGCGCGCTCTTCGCGCTAGTGACACCTTCCAAGTAAACTGGTCATAACTTTATGTATACACCTCCAAATGACGAATGGTTTGTTGCATTGGAAACTAGACTCACAGGGATTTAATTTGATAGTTTTTGAATCACACAACTCCTTATATAACTGGAGATATGATCGTTCAAAGTAATGCATTGTGCGCACTCATTTACAGATTTCGTCTAATATGCAGTTTTTTAACTTGGCTTAGACTTAGGCCTCTCCTTAGACCCCAAATCACTTATAATAAGACTTATACACTTATTAACATATCTAATTGATATCCATAATATCATAAATCCTCATTTGCACATGAAATAAAATAATTTAGCCTACCTTAGCACGACGAAATCTTAAATTACTCGAAAAAAATTCCGGGGCCTTACAGATATAGTGGGGTTTGTAGCTCGGTGTCTCAACTGTTAGCAGGTTAAGTACGAGCATCAGAGATCGGGTGGTGTACTTCAGCGGATGATTATTCCCGAGTGGAAGTGGGAGAGGATTACTATGGATTTTATGAGTGGTCTCCCTCGGACTTTGAAGAAGTTCGATTCGATTTGGGTGATTGTGGATCGACTTACCAAGTCTGTTCACTTCATTCCAGTATGTACTACTTATTATTTAGAGTGGCTGGCAGGGATCTTTATCCGGGAGATTGTCCGATTACATGGGGTTACAGTGTCTATTATCTCAGATTGGGGTACTTAGTTCACTTCTCAGTTCTGGAGGACATTTCAGCGGGAGTTGGGTACGCAGGTGAAGTTGAGCAAAACATTCCATCCTCAGACGGACGGGCAGTCCGAGCGCACTATTCAGGTATTGGAGGACATATTGCGTGCCTGTGTTATTGATTTTGGGGGTGGGCATGGGATGAGTTTTTGCCGCTTGCAGAGTTTGCCTACAACAACAGTTATCAGTCAAGCATTCAGATGGCTCCGTATGAGGCATTGTATGGGAGGCGGTGTGGATCTCCTGTTGGATGGTTCGAGCTTGGTGAGGCCAGGCTATTAGGAACAGAGATGGTTCAGGATGCCTTAGAGAGGGTGAAGCTGATTCAGGAGAGGCTTCGTACAACACAGTCGCGTTAGAAGAGTTATGCGAATCGGAAGGTTCGGGATGTGTCCTATATGGTAGGTGAGAAGGTCTTGCTGAAGGTTTCGCCCATGAAGGGTGTTATGCGGTTTGGGAAGAAAGGGAAGCTGAGTTCGCGGTTCATTGGGCCTTTTGAGGTACTTAGGAGGATTGGGGAGGTGGCTTATGAGCTTGCTTTTCCATCCATCTTGTCAAGCGTGCATCCGCTATTTCATGTATCTATGCTCCGGAAGTATGTTGGGGACCCGTCTCATGTAATGGACTTCAGTATTGTTCAGTTGGATGATGATTTGACCTATGATGTGGAGTCAGTGGCTATTTTGGGTCGTCAGGTTCGAAAGTTGAGATCAAAGGATATAGCTTCGGTAAAAGTGCAGTGGAGAGGTTGTCCCGTAGAGGAGGCTACTTGGGAGACCGAGCAGGAGATGCGGAGCAGATACCTTCACCTGTTTGAGGTTCCAGGTATGTTTCTTGACCCGCTCGAGGACAAGCGTTTGTTTTAGTTGGGGAGGATGTGATGACCCGACCCGTCATCAAGAGAGTCACCACCATGTTTCCCCCATCCTATGTTTCCCTATGCTTCATTATCGGTATTTGAGGTGATCGAGTTGAATTGGATTGGTTTTAGATGGAAATGAGACACTTAGTCTCTTTAAGGAAGGCTTATTTTGGAAAAGTCAACCGGATGTTGACTATTGAGTTAGAGGGCTCGGATGTGATTTCCAGTGGTTCGGTTAGCTTCAGGGGATGATTTGTGACTTACGAGTGCGATCGGAATTGATTTTGGAGGTCCGGTGTAGAATTAGGCTTGAATTGGCGAAGTTAGAATTTTGGCGAATTCCGGTTGGTAGGTGAGATTTTGATCCAGGGGTCGGAATGGGATTCCGAGAGTTGTAGTAGCTTCGTAAGGTAATTTTGGATGTATGTGCAAAATTTCAGATCATTCGGATGTGTTTTGGTCGGGTTTTTGATCAAATGCGCATTTCAGAAGTTTTTAAGAAACTTAGGCTTGAATCCGATGTAATTTGATGGTTTTGGTGCTAATTGTAGTGTTTTGATGATTGGAACAAGTTTGAATGATGTCTTAGGATGGGTTGACACTTTTGGTTGAGGTCCCGAGGGTCTCGGGGTGATTTCGGATGACTAACGAAATAAAATTTGAAGTTTAGAAATTACAGGTTTTGGCAGCATCAGGTATTTCCGCATCTGCGGAAAAGAAACCGCAAATGCGGTTGCGCAGATGCGGAGGCAAAGGTCGCAGGTGCGAAAGGCTTAAGGTTAGGCATTTCCGCAGAAGCGGAAGATTATCCGTATAGGCAGGTCCACATAAGCGAAAGGGTTACTGCAGAAGCAGTTTCTGGACTTGAGATGCGGTTCCGCAGAAGCGGAAGTCAAGCCGAAGAAGCGGTCCTGCATAAGCGTAAGAGGGACTGCAGAAGCGAAAAAAGGTCTGGGCAGAAGGGTTTTAAAATAACATTTTTTCATCCGCGAGCTTGGGGTATTTTCCACCCTTATTGAGTAACCTTAAGAGTTTTTGACGAGGATTAAGAGGGTTTTGACTGGGAATCGATTAGAGGTGAGTCCTATGTCCTAGAAACATCATTTTAGTGAAGAATCAACCCTTAAATTCATGGGAATTTGGTTAAAAATGAAAGAACTAGGGCTTGACTTTTGAAATAAAAATTTGGGATTTGAGGGAGCATTTGAACTCGAATTTTGGTAAATTTGGTATATATAGACTCGTGGCGACATGAGGAATCCGGTGATGTGAATTTTATAATTTTTTCAGAAGTGGGCCCGGGGATCGGGTTTTGCCAACTTTGTGATTTTCAATATTTTTCGAGTCTTTTCGATTGGATTGTATTCCCTTATCCTATTGTAACGTATTCCTTGCGGTTTTGATCCGATTTCACGCTTGAGGAGGTTGATTTGCGAGGCAAGGGCAAAGCGAGCTAGGATTTCGGCCAGGTTGAGGTGAGTAATGGTTATAAATGATGTTATGAGGGTTTGAAACCCCGGATTTGCACAACGTGGTGCTATGTTGAGATGAGACACAACCTGTATGACGAGCGTGTGGTCTGTTACTGCTGGGGATTCGGACTCGGTCTATCCCGATTGATGACTCTACTGTATTTTTGATTTAGACTTAATTAATATCATTATATTCTGGGCTAGTTGCCATGTTTGGGGCCTTGTGCCGATCTTTAGAACCCTTAGGGGGTATTTGTACTGGTTGACCTCACTTTACTTGTCGAAATCATACCCTCAATCATGTTCTTAACTATTAAACACAATATGAACCGGCTTTAGAAATTGGTAAGCCTAATAAGAATAACCTGGGGTTGGAAACCATGTCTTAGCTGAGTGTGCCCGAAAGGCCAAGTCAATATTGACTGAGAGGGGTCAAGGACCCATAGTGAGGGTATTTGATATATACCGAATCGGGCTTCACGCCGCAGCAGTATATATACATATATGAATCGGACTGCACGCCACAGTAGTATATTATATGGATCGGACTGCATGCCACAGTAATATATTATATGGATCGGACTGCACACCACAGTAGTATAGCGTTTGGGCTGTAGGAGCCCCTCCAGGATCTGCACACCCCCAGTGAGTGCAGTCGACTATTATTATTGGATCGGGCTGCACGCCGCAGCAGTTTATATATATACACATATGGATCGGGCTGCATGCCGCAGTAGCATACTGTACGGATCGGGCTGCACGCCGCAGCGGTATAATTAAAATAACGGTCATTGAGAGAAGTAAATGAGTTGCGTACTGGTTTGAGGGATATTCACATGTTTTTCTCATTTAGCTGTTGTTTAATGCACTTACTGATTTTATATAGAACTGCGTAGTGTTTTACGAGTTTTCTTACCGTCAGTCGTTATTTATTTCTATTACTCACTGAGTCGGAGTACTCACTTTACTCCCTGCACCATGTGTGCAGATACAGGTATCCCGGAGGCATAGTTTGAGCTATTTACTGCTGTTTAGCTTATTTCTGGAGTTATCGAGGTAGCTGCATGGCGTCCGCATGATCCGATTTCTTCCCTTATCCTCTTTATTTTTCCGCATTGTAGACTCTATTATGTATAGGCTGCTACTCAGATTTGTATTAGAGGCTCACGAATCGTGGCACCAGATCGGTGGGATTTGTATTGGCATTTTCTTGGTTTCCGCACTGTTTTTATCTATTGCGGCAAAGTTAAACTTATGTTAACTGGCATTAAATCCTGTTAATTGGTTATAAAGCCTATAAAAGGGATTGTGAGTGACGGAATGGTCGGACTTGCCTAGCATTGTGTTGGGCACCATCACGGCCGGGATTGGGATCGTGACATACTGATAGTTAGCCAGTTGACATTCGTACTTCAAAAAATGTTCACATAGACTGAAAAAAAGGGAGTAAATCTGTCGTTAAATTATCAAAAAGAACTTAAAAGGTTATACAAAGTCTTAAATCGCGACCTCTGTCACATCTCTCCATAAAATCATCTCTATATAACAGTCATTCACTATAAAAACCAAGTTCTTCGGATTTGATTTTTAAATTATATTTTACCTCTATAATAATTTTTTATCTATAACAGCAACAACTATTTTTTATTGAAGAGCGTTCTTTGTTAAATTATCTCTTCATAATAGCTATATAGAATCCTTAAGATTATTAATAATAATTCTAATAATTTGCACGCAGTATTTTCTGTTGAACAAAGTTTTCATCTTGCATAATACATATGATTTCAAGATTTGCATATGATATCTTATTCAATTGAGAAATGAGATAAAAAAATATTTAAATAGAAAATACAACTAATAAGCTCTTAGATTACCTTCAAGAGAAAGTATCGGATAGCTGAAAGTTTTGACACAAAAATCTTTGCAAATTCAAGCGTTATAGCACTAGCAATAAGATAATGGAATACATTTAATTATGGATTTATTAATAATGTATTAGTTTTATTTTAATAGTTGATTAGTAAAATATGCATATCTTTTGAGATTTTAAATTTAATTTATAGTTTTCTTATCTTTTATATGTAATATTAAAAAATAAAAAACAAATAATTTTGGATAATTTTGTGTATAGCCAACAAATATTTATACGTCAAATGCTATTATAGATATAGAAATAAAAAAATATTACAATAAACTGTATTTGTTATAGAAAAGTTTGATTGTACTTAAGAATAATTCATGTAAAATTAACTATTTAATCACTATTTTATCCACTACTACTGTAAACAATTACCCACGTCTTTATACACTTTCCACAATGACCACCTCCACTGGCCACTTTTGCCACCAATCACCGACATAATTAATTTTTACGATATAATTGTTTAACCAAAAATAAGTCTTTTGATCAAAATCCGATTTTATAAAAAAATGGGTTACTGATAACCATGTTTTACTTCACTTTTTAAATGATGTCCAAGAAAAATAATAAGAATAACTAAAAAAATAATTGATGGACAAATTGTAAAGTCAAGGTAGACAATTTCAAGAAAGTAGAAAAGTAAAGAGTATGTTTCAATATTGTCTCAGATCTGTCTCTACAAATAGAATTATGTGTCCTTATAGGAATATACAATAGTAACAGTTTTTTCCACATAACTTGGATTGATTATGGACATTAATGATATTAATTACACATTATTTTGGATATCTATAAATGGCGTATTTATTGCTATAAATGCCTCATATCTATTCTGATTCCCTTTCCTTACTTACTTCCGGTTCGTGTATCTTTTCTTCTTTTTATCCTTTATTCATTTCATCCTGATTTATTCCTTGCCAGCTATTAGGCCCGATACTGTCTCATGGGTATTTCTTCCCGTGCGTCTTCCCTATTAATTAAGAAAGCCACATGTCGTTGTATCATTGTCTCACATGCCATACCATGTCAACATTCCAATATTCTACGTGTAACGCTTTTTCACCACCAATATAGATAGTCCTTCCCCCCCCCCCCCCCCCCCCCCCCCNTTTATGGCAGAAATTCCTTTCAAATGTAAGCATACTTCCGTCTAAACTGATGTGACGCATATCACTTCCATTTAATGATTATGCCACGTGTCTTTTGCCAATTGTTTCTTCAGTTCTTCAGCATTTTTAAGGGTTTTCTGCAGCTGCCTCAGTCACAAAGTGATGACTCCATTATGACGCTTCATAATGACCTTAATAGTTGTGTCTTCTTATAAATACTTCTCACTTTTTTATTTTTTGAAGTCTTTCCTTGTAATGACCCGACTGGTTGTTTTGCTTTCTAGAACTCTGTTCCCCTAAATAAGACTTTCCGTACTTGTTTTTACTAATTTATGACTTGCGGGGATGGTTGGTTCGGGATTTGGAAGAGTTTGGGTTGAAATCGGAACACTTGGTTCCTTAAGGTTGGCTTAAAAGGCTAAGTTTGACTTCGGTCAACTTTTGAGTAAACGACCTCGGAATCAAGATTGAAAGGTTTCAATAGGTTTGTATGATGGTTTCGGACTTAAGTGTATGTCCAGTTTGGGTTTTGGACGACCCGGGGATGTTTTGGCACCTAATAGTGAAAGTTGATTCCTTAAGGATTTTGAAGTTCTTTAAATTTGGGTTGGAGCGGGTTTTTGTGATATCAAGGTCCGAACGGAATTCCAATACCGAGAATAGTTCTATATTGTCATTTAAGACTTTCACACCAAATTTGGTGTTAATCCGAGTAGTATAAGTACGTTTCATCACATTGGAAGTAGATTGAAGAACATGAAGTTCATAAGTTTGCAATTGGCTTTAGGGTGTGATTCTTAGATTTAACACTGTTTGGGGCATTTCGAGGACTCGAGCGAGTCCGTTTTATGATTCTCAACTTGTCGGTATGTTCAGGCGGGGCTCGGGAGCCCCGAGCGTCAATCGGACGAGGCTCGAGCTAAGTTGAAAATTTGAGAAGGAGCTGAAGCTCCAATTCTATCACAAACGCATATGCGGTTGGCCAATTGCAAGAGCAAACCGCAGAAGCGTCTTACCCATCGTGGATGCGGTTCAAGGGGAGGATCCTAGGTACCTCAAATGCGGCTCCTCCCCACAGAAGCGGTCCCAAGACCGCAGATACGTTCCCAGCTGGCCCGGCCTAATACCGCAGAAGCGGGAAATCTCATGCAGAAGCGAGACCATAGATGTGGTCCCCTAACCGCAGGTGTGAAAATCGCTAAAGGGCAGTGGCCTTCATTTAATACGGGAATGTGTCATTTTTTTTTACACATTTCACTTAATTCTTGCGTGATTTGGGAGGTTCAAAAGGGGAGATTTCAGCCTAGCATTGTGAGGTAAGTTATTCCTATTTAATATAAGTTTAATACACCATTAATGGTTATATTAAACTATGTAAATTAGTGGAAATTATGGGTATAGAGTAAAATCTAGTGTTTTGATAAAAACAAGATTTAACCACGAAATTCATTATGGAGTGAAGTAAAAATCATATATTCTTGGTCCTTAGGTTATGGGTACTTTCTTCGAAGATTTTTGGAATCCGGACACATGGGCTCGGGGATGAATTTTAGGATCCTTGCATTTAGGGTTGGGAAATTACTTTAATTGTTAGAATATGGACTCTTGAGCATGTATTGACTAGTTCTTACCCCCATTTGAATAGTTTTGGATCGTTCGGCTCTGATCTGAGGGTTTGAGAACATTCTTGTATTTTTGAAGTAAGCTTTGTAGCAAGGAGAGTCTCTTTTCTATCCTCTTTAAAGATAATTAACCCCATAGGTGAATTAAATAAATGTATGTGACTATCTGTGGGGGTTACGTACTTATGTGGTGACTAGAGTCTATATGTAGCTACTATTATGCTAATTGCCCGGGTAGTTTAGGACCCGTATCATGCTATACTTACAAATGCTTGCATCCTTGCTTGCTACTAAGGCCACCTAGGTCATGCTAGAAATTTGGTAAATAAATATAGATGGCTATACTCACTTACTTGAGAACTTGTATGGATTATTTGACTATAAATGAGCAATGTGTGCTTACTTGATAATAAATTGCTATTTGTGAATCGGGTCGATCACCTCGGTAGTAAATAGATGCATCTATGATTCGCACCATTCGACCCTCTAGTAGAGCACAATTTATTATTATATCGAACCGGGTCGTATGACCTTTGCACAATGTACGCATGTTATTTATGTGGAACTTTCCGTGATTTACCCTGTTTAAATGCTTTGAAATGTAACTTATTACATGACATGACTGAAATTGATATGTTGTTAAGAAAGAATATCGTACTTCTCCTTGTTCTTGCACTGTCATTATATTTATGCTTAGCGTTGTGAGCACGTGATTTTTTCCTCACATGAATTACTCCCACAAAATCAAAACAAAATGTTTATTTTATTGTGTGCAATTTTGTGGATTTTTCGTGATATTTTGGTATTCATTTGCATTTTTATGTGCATGTTTGTTGTTAAATTAATAAAAATACAAAAATATGTTGCATTTGCAATTAGGATTTAATTTTATATTTTTAAGATTAATTAAGTAAGTCATTGTTTTACGAAAATGAAAAATCACAAAAAAATAACGTACTTGGCACTTTTAGTGTTTGGTTTTAAATTTTATGATCTTTCTTTTAATTTGATATTTAATTATTCGTGATAAATACTAATTAACATTTTAGGATAATTTGTTCAAGGTTAAATTTAGGTTTGTATTTTATTTTAATTAGGAAAAAAAATTGAAAAGAAAAAGAAAATAAGAAGAGCAATTCGGAATTGGGCCAATTTTGAATTAATTCCCAATCCAACCCAAAACACACCCCATACCCGATCCATTCAATTCAGATCTCAAAGACAACCAAACGACGTCGTTTCAGGCATTTCAATCTGGACCGTTGAATCAGCCTGATCGAATGATCCAAAGCTTTCCACACAACCCAACCCATTATCATACCCAGACCGACCCAGTCCCCATTAAGACCAAACGACCCAATTTCATATAAGTGGGTTGATCCAAGCCGTTGATCTCAGTTGGTCCAACGGCTTGGATTCAATTTCCATCCTAGTATATAAGGCCCAAACAATACCCCCCCCCCAGAACCCCCTCTCTCACCTGTCACCTTCATCTCCTTAGAGATCATCCAAGCCCCGCCTCCAACCATCGTACTCCGCCCGTCGGAAATCGCCCACGGTAGCGGACGGTGGCCAAACCCCACCATTTTTACACCTTAGGTTTTCCTTAAACTTCCAATCTCCGATCTACCATTAGTTTTCTTCGAATCTCAGTCTAACCCCTCGAATATTCAAAAAAACGAACACCGTGTCCGGCGGCAGGTCTCCGATGGCCACCAGATTGACACCCTAGCTCCCCATTCACCTCTTCTTCCCAAATCCTAACCCATCTTCCTTCTAATGTTATTGGACTCGTCAAATATCAGTTTAAATTTCCAAACCCTAGCGCGCCACAGTTTCTCCAGTGGCGGCGGTGCCCTCAAACTAGTCCCAAACTGACACCCCATGACCCACTTTCCTTCCCTCATTCCAAATCCTCACTCAGGTTCCTTCAAACATCACTGTAGCTCATCGAATTTCAAATCGGAAGGTTGAGCCCTAAGAGCTTAAAGACATGGCCATTCATGCCAATCATTTCAGGTCGTTTCAGTCTGGTTTTGGGCACAAAATAGTGACACTCTTCTGTTCTTCAAACAAGAGCAAACGTTTGCCACTATTTTGGGTTCAAACTAGTGATCCAGTTCGGATTTCAAGTTTAGCCGGTAGGTTCTCCTTATTATTTCTATTCGTCTTAGTGTTCGTTCTACCTATGCCTCTTCCTCTTTCCTTCTACTTGTATTTGATTGGTTCATTTTCTGGCTGAAGTTACGATTAGCTTCGAACCAAATTTCATTGCTTTAGGTTAGTTTATCTATTCATATTTCTGTTAATTTTAGTGTTCCTGTACAATTTAGTTAGTTCTGTTTGTTCTTGTTTTCTTATTTTAGGTATGTTGACTAACCTCTGTATTTAATTGTTAATGTTCGCACCTACCATATGAATTATTAGACTTCTAATTTTTCTTCATTTTTAGAGTTTAATAAAATTAGTTAACTTGTGTTTAATGGTATTTGTCTTAAAATCAGCATGTTAGTATTTTTGTGGTGTTTTCGTTCCCTGTCAAAAGTAACCGTGTTAATTTTTCAGAGGTCGAATAGCAAATGATGTTGTTCATTGACTATTTCTTGCTAAATGCAGTTCTAATAGCCTAATGAGTCTGTTTTCTTGTCATCGTTTATTAGAATTTAGAACCTTAGAAGGATCAAAATAACATGAAGTTCAGGGTAATTCACATAGGTTTTCAGGGGTAGTTTAGGGATTAATTTGAATTTGAACCATTAATAATTAGGGGGGCTGCTAAAGGACTGAATTGAGACAAGTGTTAGTGGATTTGGAAAAGTTAAGGGACAATTTTAAGTGGGATTGAATAGTTAAAAGATACTAATAGTGGAAGACTACTTTCTGATTTTAAGGGCTAAAATAAGTTAGTTAATTGACAACTTGTTGCCTAAAATCAGGAGGAGGAAAGAGTTTTGAAGGATATAAAAGGGGGGATACATTCTGAAAAGAAAGAGAGAAAAAAACATTGAGAGTTTTGAGAGCATTTTGTCAGTTTTAGGAGCTGGAACAGATAGAGTTAAGAGAGCATTTTTGAGAGTTGGAAAGGCAGTTAGTTTTGGAGAGCCTTGAGAGTTGAAAGAGAAAGGTTACTGTTTCGTTGCCTCTTCTCGGATCATTTCTGGTTGTTTGCATTTCAGCTCATGGGGTTCAAACTTGAGTTTTGGTATTGTTTTGGGGCTGGTCTATTGATCCTGCTTGGTTTTCAAACTTTTTGGGGCTTTGAATTTGATTTGAATTGTTGTTGTGGACTTTTATTTGATTGTTGGAGCTGTTACTGCTGCTTACCTATTTCCCCTCTCTCAATTTCAAATTCAGGTACACAGTTGTAACCCTGGCAATTGTAAGCGGAAATCACACAGAATGAATATATAAAGATGTTGAAACATGTATTGTGATTGAGTTGTGTTCCTGATTCATGTAGCTAAGCACTTAAGTCGTTGATGTATATTTCTGTTTGGTTTTGTAATCATTGGATTGCATTGCTCAAACACGTAACAGGTTTTTCTTATGCTGAGAACAAGTAGTAATTAACTTCATGATTAGACTAATGTAATGTTTATGTTAGCTTTAGTTGATTTCTGTCAGTTATTTCATAAGTTTGTTAAAAAATGGCGTAGAAACGTGGGAAAGCTTTTGGCAGTTTTGTTTTCATTTTCATTCTACGATTAATTAGCACTTGGCTGAACTTTTTGGACTGATTTGAGATCCAGTAGGAGGAGGGTTTCGAATTCAGAGACAGCTGGTTATTTGAGCTTGTATGTTAATTAGGTAGAATGCGTAACATGAGTATTATAATTGTAGGCATATATATAAATTTGTAGTTGGATATGAGAGTTGAACTCGAGTTTAACACGTCTGCTCATAAGTTTAAAATTCAAATTGCATGAGTATCCTTTTGAAAAATTTTGGACGTCAACTAACAGAACTTAAGCGTTAACTAGACACGGCTGCAACATATTGATTGATAAGAATTCAAATTTTGCTCCCAAGTCAGTATTGTATTTTGCTTCACTTCAATCTTTGATTTGTGCTCAAATGTGATTCCCAGATGGCTTTTGTCCAGCTTCACAACTAAACTTGTACAATGCCTCTTGGGCCTGGTTCCCTCCACAACAGGCCCAAAACTGTCCAATCCTTTATGTTTGGAATAAATTGCTAAGCATGCGTCGTCTTTATTTTATAAGTTACTAGGCATGAATTAATCTGAACGCGAATCATAAGGATTTGGCCTTTTATTAATATTACTTTGACTAGGGCTTTTCTTTTATATTATAGACAATACAAGATAGAAAAACCATAGTCTCTTAGGTCTGCTTTAAAAATAAATGAGATGAGCCTCGCTAAAAAAAATACATGAATTACGGGGCCCTCGTTAAATGTTTATACTAAAAATACTTAGACTTCAGGATGGGCCGTTTAGCGAATTTCACGGCTTTCCCCAAAGATAATAACATGTTAGTTACTTTAGGTTCGTTACTTAAATAATTTTACCTTCCTAAATATGGGTGCATATTTATGTGACCCAAATCCAAATCTCAACGAAGTCGAAATGTGTCAACAATCACGGGTGTATTTATGTGACGTGGTTTGAGGCACGTTTTCACGACGTTGCAATTCTCGTTAAAAATAATAAAAGCGGTTCAAGGTTAAAAAGCACATAAGCTAAAACATGTTTTTGAAATCAGATAAATATTCCAAATATAACAGTTGAGCGACCGTGCTAGAACCACGGAATCCAGGAATGCCTAACACCTTCTCCCGGGTTAACAGAATTCCTTACTCGGATTTCTGGTTAGCGACTGCAATACAGAGTCAAACCCTTTCCTCGATTCGGGATTCAAACCGGTGACTTGGAATACCATAAATCTCCCAAGTGGTGACTCTGAATCTCTTAATAAACGAATCCCGTTTCGATTGTCCTTTGATTGGAAAAACTCCCTTTATTATACTCCTTTACGGGGTATAGTTGTAAAAAGGAGGTGTGACAAGCGTAACACTTAAACTGTATTATTATTGACCCTAGTAGGTGTCAAGTCGACCCCTCGTCACTACTTCTTCGAGGTTAGACAGGATACTTGCTGGGTACATGTTGTTTATGTATTCATACTACGCTTCTGTACTTAACTGTACAAGATCTGAGGCAGGTGCATCTAGCTACCCGTCTGGCGCGCGTTCCTTATACTTGATCGAGATCTCACAGTGAGATGCCCTTTCTGAGTCGTTTAGCAGCATGTCAAAGTCTCTCTCATTTTTGTTATTTACTGTCTATTCTATTTCAGGCAGTAGGATAGTGGTATTTGTACATTCTACTAGTTTTCCTAGTACTTGTGACACTAGTTCCTAACACACATATTGGTAGACTATTACTTTTGGTCTATATATCTATTATTATAAATTTGTTAATTATCGACTGTTTCAAATTATGACTTAGTAAATGTTGGGATTGCATGATAAAATAAATGAGAATGCACTAGTTGATTAGGGTTGGCTTGCCTAACAATGGTGTTGGGCGCCATCACGACTTATTTGGGTTGTGACATTCCTCCTTCGTCTTCTTGTCTTACACCTTTCTGCATTTTTTCTTTGTTCTTATTTAGATTATCATTTCTTTCCCTGATCCTCGCAAAGTTATAATTGTCGACGACTTTGTTTCTTCAAATGCACCTACTAGAAGTAGAAGAGGTGGTAGGTTGCGTAGCCTCGATTCTATTTCTAACTCTGGTTCTCCCTCTTAAAGTAGTACTGTCAATCCGTCTTCTTCTAGACCTAGGGCTCCTATAATCCCAAGATCTTCTTCTAGAGATAAAGATTCAACTGAAGTTTTACGTGAACCCACTGTCGATGAAATTGTTCCTCAAGAGTTTTCCACTGTGACTGATCGTGAATCTATGAAGAGTCAAGTTTCTTCCATGGCTTCCCTTGATCGTGTTGACCATTACCCAACTTTAATTACTATTGTTCTTCTCGCTCTTGTTCTAAGAGAATGTTGTTGGAAACCTGACTTTCTAATTTTAGTTCCTGGTGCCAACCAGAGAATAACTTCATATCAGACTGGTTATTCCTTCGTATACGCATATCCTTTTACCCTAGGCTTTAAACCTCATATTGATCCAGTGATCATTGAATTCTGTCGTTACTTCTATTTGTGCTTAGGACAGATTAGTCCTATTATTTGGAGAGTTATTGCATGCATGCGTTATTTTTCGAACTTGGCTTCTATGCCCTTTAATTTCTGGCATATGCTTCATCTTTACTGTAAGGCCCCAGAAATTTTTTTTCGAGTAATTAAAGATTTCGTCGTGTCAAGGTAGGCTAAATTATTTTATTTCGTGTGCAAATAAGGATTTATGATATGATGGATATCAACTGGATATGTTAATAAGCGTATAAGTCATATTAGAAGTGATTTGGGGTCTAAGGAGAGGCCTAAGTCTAAGCCAAGTTGGAAAATTACATATTAGACGAAATCTGTAAATGAGTGCGCACAATACCTTACTTTGAACGATCATATATCCAGTTATATAAGGACTTGTGTGATGCAAAACCTAACAAATTAAATCCCTTTGAGTCTAGTTTCCAACGCAACAAACCGTTCATCATTTGGAGGTATATACAGAAAGTTATGACCATTTTACTGGGCATGTGTCACTAGCGCGCCTAGGTGCGCGGCAGCGCTAATGGACGCGCATATTGCGAAGTATTCTGCTTTTGGACGCGCATATTAGCGCGCCCAGGTGTGTTGCAGCGCTAGTGGAAGGCTTCTAAATACCCCAAGACCGGGTATAGAGGGTTCCCAAGTCATTTTTGGAGCAAGGGCTTGCTCTCTCAAGAGGGATCCGTCCCACTCTTCATTTCTATGATCCAAGGTAAGATTTTTGGAGTATTTTGAGTTGATTACTACTCCTAAACACTTATATTAACATGGATTGATCTTGAAAATCCATAGATTTCCATTCAAATCCTTGAATTTATCAAGAACACCACAAGTGGGGATTCTTAAAATTCTTACTACAAGAGGTATGTCTATCATCTCCAACTACTCTATGGTGATTATTTATGTATGATAGATACATTAGAACTTATGGGATGATGATTGAAAGCCATAAGTGCCTAACCTAGGTTGTGTTGGTTGTAGAGATTGTGAAATGAGTTAATTAATAAGGTTGATGGTTGGGTATGAATGAATGGTCGTATATATATATATTGTTGGAAGTTATAAATTGGTTAGGAATGATGGTAGGGTGAATTGTTGGTTAATGGTGATAGTTGGATGAACCAACACCATAGTTATGAGGTGTAAATATCTATACCTACAAGGTGTTTGATAATATGCCTAAATGGCACAAGTTATGTTGGCCCTATTGAATGTTGAATTGTAGATTGAAGTTTCTTAATTGTATTAGATCCTTATAGTGTCATTAATGGGCGAATTTGAGGTATGTATAGCTAAAACTCCCTCTTCTTAGAAATTGAGCTCTCATGGTGTCCCTGCGTATGTTATAAGTCCGGAATTTGATTTATGTAGTATTCATTATTTCAAATGAATTTGGGAAATAGAGTGTGGCCAATGTGCCAAGAACTTGAATTATAATTGTATAATGTCATGATTGAAAAGGAAGGATTCAAGAATAATTGGTGTAATTATTTTCTTATGCCTTTGATGTGTGTTTTTATTGCGGGTTGGTGTACCCCCTCTATTGATTTGGAAGAGCCCTGGTAATTAAAGTTCCATTGTCAATAAACTTGAGGTTCATGATCTCTGAGATATTGTATATGCCGAGGATTCATGGTTACATCTTGAAATGAATGGCTTGTTGTTGAAATTGATATTGATATGAAATATGTGGAAATGATGTGAAATGTGGGAAATAAGTGATTGAGTTATGAAATATGGCCTAGTGCCAAGTATGTTGTAATGATTGTGGCCCCATGTGCCGATTAATTGATATGTGGAACCTATGGACGGGCTATGAAACACATAGGGGTATAATATAAAATGTGGAACCTATGGATGGGCTATGAAACACATAGGTGTGTAACATGATATGTGAACCCTATGGACGGGCTATGAAACGCATAGGGGTATAATATAAAATGTGGAACCTATGGACGGGCTATAAAATGCATAGGTGTATAACATGATATGTGAACCCTTTGGACGGGCTATGAAATGCATTGGGGTATAATATAAAATGTGGAACCTATGGTCGGACTATGAAACGCATAGGTGTGTAACATGATATGTGAACCCTATGGACGGGCTATGAAACGCATAGGGGTATAATATAAAATGTGGAACCTATGGACGGGCTATGAAACGCATAGGTGTATAATATGATATGTGAACCTATGGACGGGCTATGAAATGCATAGGTGTATAATATAAAATATGGAACCTATAGATGGATTATGAAATGCATAGGTGTATAATATGATATGTGAACCCTATGGACGGGCTATGAAATGCATAGGGGTATAATATGAAATGTGGAACCTATGTGAACCCTATGACGGGCTATGTAAAGCAACCTAGAGATATGGAAATTATGTGAAAGCTATGTGATCCCTTTTATTTGTTGATGTGGGGATTGTTAAAGCTTTTGAATTACTTTTATGATTTCTTTATTCTTGTTTGATAGTTCTTTCTAATTAGTTGGTGTTTGTTCATACATACCAGTACAATTCAAATGTACTGACGTCCCTTTTGCCGGGGGCGCTACATTCGTGTTATGATTGTAGGTGGATCTATATCAGGTAATTCAGCCCACCGACAGTAGTGCCTCCTTTCCATCCCATCAGTTGCATTGGTGAGCCCCACTTCCTCTTGGGGTCATGTGTGGTTCATACCACCTTCTTTTGAGTTTATTGTGTATTATAAGGTATAGCCGGGGCCTTGTCGCCGGCGAGTATTTGTTAAGTTCCTAGTATTCATAGAGGCTCCGTAGACACAATGTGAGTGGTGTACAAAAAATATTTTGGGTAGTAACTATACGGCTCGGAATCGTGGTCGACGTTGGTAAATGTTGTACGTATTTTTGCAAGTATTTGGTATCAAATGTTGGAAAAGATAAAAAGTAGAAATGAACTCAAGTTGTAAGTTCATGCTTAAGTCTTAAATTTCTATTTCTGAAGAATAATGTATATTGGAATCACGGGGTAACGCGTGGGATAAGAAAGGCAATTCCAGGTCCGCTTGACTGGTGTCCTCCGGTTGAGCGCCGGTCGTGTCCCTCAGTTTTGGGGCATGACAAACTTGGTATCAGAGCTTAAGGTTTTAAAGTGTCCTAGGATGTCTCGGAGCCGTGTCTAGTAGAGTCCTTCTTATTGGTGTGTTGTCAACCACATCTATAAGTTGGAGGCTATTTGGACAGTTAGGAATAACACCCTTCTTTGATATTCCGGATCGTGTGGTGAAACTGTTTCCTTCCTAATCAGTTCATTGTTGTATCTTTCAGTAAATGTCACCTAAGAAGAAAGCGAGAATTGGCCAAGAATCCAATGCCACCCCAGGAGTGGCTGATGATTCATTGCTTGATGTTGTGGGTAAGGGTAGTCACCCTGTTATTACTCTGCCAGATCCTTCTATTCCAGAGCAGACTACCCCAGTTCCTACACCTACAGAGGGTACCACTATCCCTCCCGTTGATACACCTATCCCGCCTCCAGCCCCAACTTCTGGTTCTGGTGTTTCTAATGGGGATCTTAGGGGAGCTATTCAGATGTTGACTCAGTTGGTGGCCTTTCAGGCCCAAAGGTCAAATATTACGCCTAGTTCATCCAGCCAGCCGGGGGATTCTACAAGTTCCAGGGTAAATAAATTCCTTCAGTTAGACCCTCCGTTATTCACAGGTGCCAATCCAGAAGAAGACCCACAGGACTTTATTAATGAGATGCACAAGACCCTCAGGGTGATGCGTGCGACTGAGACAGAGGGAGTAGAGTTGGCTGCCTACCGTCTGAAAGGGGTGTCATATTCATGGTTTGAGTTGTGGGAGGATTCCCGAGAGGAGAGGCGCCCTCCGGTGAGGTGGAGCGAGTTTGCTAATGCTTTCATTGATCATTTCCTGCCCGCTGAGACAAGGGCAGCCCGGGCAGCAGAGTTTGAAAATCTGAGGCAAGGTAACAAAAGTGTGTGGGAGTACCACATGGAGTTTGCTCGCTTGTCCAAGTATGCTATTCACATGCTGCCTACTATGGAGGCTAGAGTGCGCCGATATGTGTATGGTCTTAGCCCTTTGGTTATTAATGAGGCGGCTACAGCTGCATTGAATTCTGATATGTGTCGACGCTCCCTTTTCCTAAGGAGAAACCGGGTTTACGACATTATGGGTGGAATGACTCTTTTATCCCCTTTTGGGGGAATTTAGGCTATGGAATTTGGAGAGTCGCCACCTAATAATTATAGTGCATTAGGACACTTTTAGAGAAAATAAGAAGGATTTGAAAGAAAACCAAAGTTCGGGTAAAGGCTTGAGATTATCTCGAGGGGAAGGTGTTAGGCACCCCTCAAGATCCACTAGTGTGGTTCCCGGCCTTGCTTAATTGTGACTTTAAGAAGAGTAGGAGTAGACAAGCAAAGTTTGCACATAAGAAATATAAACAAGTTGACAATTTTGAAAGAAGAAAGGCACAAGTGAAAGGAGAGCTTAGTTTTGAAGAAAATATTAATTTAAATAACGGAAAAGCGAAGAAAAAGGGTCCTAGTTTTAACTATAATATGGATCATTCGGTGCAATACCCCGCACATATTCCTCAAAAGAGGGGTCGCCTATGATATTAGCGCACCGTCATCATCTCCATATTCTACCCTTCCCACCCCGTTAAGGTATTCAAGCGCGATTAGTCTCGTTTACTTATTGCATGCTAATACCCGTCCCGACCTATCAGTCCCGGGGTATTTGGACTTCTAATCCTAAAGGGGAGAAAGGGATGGAGGCATATATGGAGTTTAAAAGGATAAAATTACTAGGGCGTCAGTCAAAACAAATAACAAATAAGTGGGGGTACAAAGCAAACACTCAAAGGCTCATACAAACCCCGTAGATCACAACAGCAATTAGTTTAGCATGACTTGCACGTAGTAATTTGGTCTTTAAAGTTAAGAAATTAAGAGGCGGACGAATCAGTTTAAACTCATAAAGTTGGATAAAAAGTCTGCATCGAGCCCCTCGGGTCTGGTTTGTTAGTTATTGAGGTCTTAATGCAGAAGAGTTTAAAAGAAAGTAAAGACTGCAGTAAATTTGTAAATGGATTTGAAATCAGCAGACTATTTGAGTAGGAAAAATGCAGAAGAGTTATGAAAGATTTTTTAGAGGCAGGAATGTCTTAAGAAAAGAGTGAGTTACAGGACTATCTTTAAAAGACAATTTTAGGGACTGAGTAAAACATTTAGGCAGAATGTTTAAAAGATGCAGATTTGAATACCTTAAAAGCATACTGGTTTACAAGAGTTTTATTGAAAACAATACATTGGGCCATTAAGGCCAGTTAATGGACTGCTTATTGTTTAAAACAAATCAAACAAGTTGAGACGGAATCTTATAGGAATGATATCTATGTTGGATTTTTTTAAAAAGCCTGTTAGAGAATTGGTAAATAGACGAACGTTCAGTTACCCTATGGTTTGCCTAACGCATATGCATTCCCTATAAACATGGTTTCTATATGCGATTGATTAGGCGAATGTTAAAGTCCTATAGGCAGGATCTCTAATGATTTGCAACATGATTAAACATTAAACCCTATAGGCAGGTTATCTAGGTGACGCGTAAGTATTAAACCTATAGGCATGGCAACTAGATGATGTTAAGCATTAGAACATCCTATAGGCATGATTTCTAGATAATTGAAAGCATAAAAGACATATAGGCATGATTTATACCCTTTGACTTATGCAGGCAAAATAAACCCATCCCACACCCTTTACCAATACTTTCCCCGAGTTTCATTACATAGTTATTACAAAACTGGAGAGAAAAAAGACTAAATAAGTACATCAAAATAAAGTCAGACCCGAGGAGGCTCAATGCAACCTTCAACATCCAACACATGTGTTTTACCAAACCCGGATTCCAGATTCCAAGGCCTTCTCTTAGAGTGTTTCAAAGTTCCAAGGGTTTTTCAAAAGCCTAGGCAATGCTTACACTCTAAAGATTGAATGTTGTAATAGAGTAGTGCAATGTGTGGAATTACCAGCCCTTAGGTATCCAAGTTTAGAGGGAACTCTAGGGTCCCAAAGCATGGCTTACCAAAGGGGGGCAAAACTTAAAGAACTAGGAATAAGTGTAAAGTGAGGGGACTAGGGGAAAACTAAAGCAAAGGGTGGTCATACCTAGCCATGGGTAAGACTGGCACACCCCTGACCCTCCACTTGATTTAAACAGATAAAGAGCAGACTTTAAAAGTGAGACAGGGACTTGGGTGGTGATTAGGACACTTCCAGACCCTAGTCAAGGCTCAACACATAAAGGGAGAGAAGGGAATGGGACTGATTTGAGTAAAGGTCCAAGAGAACCTGGTCCCAGGTCATGAATAGCAATGGGATGCTACCTTAACCTAGAACAGTACTCACACATAAAGGAGTCAAAGGGAAGGGGTTCACATGGAAAAGCATGTATAGAAAAACATCAAGGAAAAGCAAGTACAATAGAACTTAAAGGTGCAGAAACATGAAGAAAGAACATGACAGACTAAAATATGATTACATAATGCAAGAAAGCTAAACATATAGTGAGGGACATGTAAGAAGGAGAAGTAAACACATAGTTGTGGAGAATGTTTAACTTATGGAGACATACCAGTTGCTACTTTCAAACAGCAGAACAAACAAAGCAAGAGAATAACTAGAGAATCTTCAGCAAACATTCGAGGAAAGCAAGAGAGATTCCAAAGTCTAGCCTTGGCTTTCAGCCGGCTAGCCAGAACAGTAGCACAAGTAATAGTAAAGAAAAGAGAGCTTTGAGTGGGTGTGTCTTTTTTGAGAACTCTGTTGTTCGTCCTTTTCTTTTTTTTTAGAAAAGAGGTGAAGTATTTATTGTTGAAAACAGGCAGGTAAGCAAGGCAAGAAATAGTTCAGTATCAATCATAATCAATCAGGGGAAGGGAACTCCTTTAATTAAGGAGTTCGAATTTGAATAG
>MU748932.1:80367-124640 GCA_026770625.1 Nicotiana glauca
TAAAATTGCAATTTCATGCAATTTTAGTTTAAAAATACCAAATGGACTTGTAAAATTATGTAAAAATTATGTAAATTATATTTTTGTGTAAATGTGAAAATAAAATAAATTGTTCACCCAAATGACGAGTTTAGGGAATAATTATTGGATTTTATAGTGCAAAATAGGACATAAATTGGTTTTAAAAATCTTAAAAATTTTGGAAAAATACCAAAACCTTTGGGGATGCTTATATATGCATATACATGCTATTTTGAAAGTATTGTGAGTATAAAAAATATATAGGGAAAAATTGGGTATCAACAATATGAATTATGGGAAGATTGTGGCGTTCTCTCAAGCTACAGAGGAACGAAAGTTAAAAATAAATATAGAGCAGGATGACAACAAAAGGGCCCGATCCGCGAGAAATTCTAATGGCTCCTACTGTAGGGGTAATGGCGGGAAAGAATCACACAAGAGAGTGTCATCCGGACCCACACAGTCAATTATTCAGACCTCAACTAGGATGCTCCCATTAGGGTATGATCAGCAGCAGTGGGGCCATAATATGCAAGACCAAGGCAACATGAAACCTAACCAACAGGTCCAGTCAAGTGAGAGACATCAAGGGCAGCAACGACCATGTTGCCCTAAGTGTAGGAGGAATCATTTAGGGGTGTGTCGTAAGGGCACTGACGAGTGTTTCGGGTGTGGAGTTAAGGGACATCAGCTAAGACACTGCCCCAACAACCGAGGAACAACAAGTAAGTCTCTTGACCCTTTTTGTTCTATGATTTGTGTGAATAGGTATGACCATTTAATTTCATGCCATAGAAGACTGACCATGGGGTGATACTTTCTTATATGTTTAGACCCCCAACTCGGTAAGTTGAACTCATATAGAAATGATCAGGTGAGATGGGAATAGGATTTGAGGTGTTTACACATGCTTACAACGTGAATTAAGTGCTTAGAAGGGATGTTTTTATACCGAGTATAGTGGTACGTCGCGTATTAGGCTTGGTACGGTATTGATGTAACATGGTAGGGTGATTGCCTGCGCATCCAGACAGCTGAAGGAGAGAGATATGGGTAATAGTCTATGCACTTTGTCATTCAATAGGAGTATGATGTTTCCCCATAGTTGTTCCTCATGAATTTGTGTTTTCATATGCATATGTCTAAGAAGGTAGTGATAAAAGAGGGGTGTGAATTGATTTGATTGAACTATATAATCATGGTAATATCCTATATGATGCACTACTGGAAAGAATCATCGTGGCTTGACTTCATATGGATGGTTGATTGAAATGAAAGTATATTCTTGTTGATGAACACCTTTGTGATTACATTAATGGTTGGTAAGGACTATTATGTTTGGTTACTATTAAATGACATTCTTGATGGTGTGATGCCATGTGATGGAATTGTGCGTTGTTGTTGTTACCATGAATTGCAATATCCGGTGGAATGTAAATTGTACATTGAAAATTATTAAAGGTAAAGTCAATGGATAGTTAACTCATACGAGGTGTCTATTTGTCATCCTTGTTATGTATGTTTGGGAGTTGATATTATTTCCGAGAATGTGTCATGACAGAGCTTGTAAGTCGAGGAGGTCATCTGGAAGGCTGAATGTGTCGTGGAAGGAAAATATTTTTGATTGATTGAATATCAATTAGTTTTGACTTGAAAGGTACTATATAGGTGTTTTGAGCTAAAACTGTGCAGTCCATGTTTTAGTATCCGTAGGATAATGTAGTGCTTGTAATACTGAGATTAGTATTGTTGAGATATACATTGTGGTGCTCTGTCTAGTTGTGGATGTGTTGTTAAGACGATTTTGGTGATTCTCTGGTAGGTGGATAGGCCTAGTTACAAAGGAAACTCTGGCAAAATTTTCAAAAATTTATGGAGTTAGCCAAATTCGGGGCTATTGATATATTTTATAATTTGAACAAGCTGAAGTTACATAAGGATGGCTAGTAAACGGACCTCAATCCTCATTCGAGGATGAATGATCCTAAGAGGGGGAGAATGTAAGGCCCCGGAAATTTTTTTTCGAGTACTTTAAGATTTCGTCGTGCCAATGTAGGCTAAATTATTTTATTTTGTGTGCAAATGAGGATTTATGATATGATGGATATCAATTGGATATGTTAATAAGCGTATAAGTCATATTAGAAGTGATTTGGGGTCTAAAGAGAGGCCTAAGTCTAAGCCAAGTTGGAAAATTGCGCATTAGACGAAATCTGTAACTGAGTGCGCACAATACCTTACTTTGAACGATCATATATCCAGTTATATAAGGACTTGTGTGATGCACAACCTAACAAATTAAATCCCTTTGAGTCTAGTTTCCAACGCAACAAACCGTTCATCATTTGGAGGTGTATACAGAAAGTTATGACCATTTTACTGGGCATGTGTCACTAGCGCGCCCAGGTGCGCGGCAGCGCTAATGGACGTGCATATTGCGAAGTATTCTGCTTTTGGACGCACATATTAGCGCGCCCAGGTGCACTTCAGTGCTAGTGGAAGGCTTCTAAATACCCAAAGACCGGGTATAGAGGGTTCCCAAGTCATTTTTGGAGCAAGGGCTTGCTCTCTCAAGAGGGATCCGTCCCACTCTTCATTTCTATGATCCAAGGTAAGATTTTTGGAGTATTTTGAGTTGATTACTACTCCTAAACACTTATATTAACATGGATTGATCTTGAAAATCCATATATTTTATTCAAATCCTTGAATTTATCAAGAACACCACAAGTGGGTATTCTCAAGATTCTTCCTACAAGAGGTATGTCTATCATCTCCAACTACTCTATGGTGATTATTTATGTATGACAGATACATTAGAACTCATGGGATGATGATTGAAAGCAATAAGTGCCTAACCTAGGTTGTGCTGGTTGTAGAGATTGTGAAGTGAGTTAATTAATAAGGTTGATGGTTGGGTATGAATGAATGGTCGTATATATATGTTGTTGGAAGTTATAAATTGGTTAGGAATGATGGTAGGGTGAATTGTTCGTTAATGGTGACAGTTGGATGAACCAACACCATAGTTATGAGGTGTAAATATCTATACCTACAAGATGTTTGATAATATGCCTAAATGGCATAATTTATGGAATTTATTACTAATATTGGCCCTATTGAATGTTGAATTATAGATTGAAGTTGCTTAATTGTATTGGATCCTTATAGTGTCATTAATGGGTGAATTTGAGGTATGTATGGCTAAAACTCCCTCTTCTTAGAAATTGAGCTCTCATGGTGTCCCTGCGTATGTTATAAGTCCAGAATTTGATTTATGTAGTATTCATTATTTCAAATGAATTTGGGAAATAGAGTGTGGCCAATGTGCCAAGAACTTAAATTATAATTGTATAATGTCATGATTGAAATTCAAGAATAATTGGTGTAATTATTTGCTTATGCCTTTTATGTGTGTTTTTATTGCGGGTTGGTGTACCCCCTCTATTGAATTGGAAGAGCCCTGGTAATTAAAGTTCTATTGTCAATAAACTTGAGGTTCATGATCTCTGAGATATTGTATATGCCGAGGATTCATGGTTACATCTTGAAATGAATGGCTTGTTGTTGAAATTGATATTGATATGAAATATGTGGAAATGATGTGAAATGTGGGAAATAAGTGATTGAGTTATGAAATATGGCCTAGTGCCAAGTATGTTGTAATGATTGTGGCCCCATGTGCCGATTAATTGATATGTGGAACCTATGGACGGGCTATGAAACGCATAGGTGTATAATATAAAATGTGGAACCTATGGACGGGCTATAAAACGCATAGGTGTGTAACATGATATGTGAACCCTATGGATGGGTTATGAAACGCGTAGGGGTATAATATAAAATGTGAAACCTATGGACGGGCTATGAAATGCATAGGGGTATAATATAAAATGTGAAACCTATGGACGGGCTATGAAACGCATAGGTGTGTAACATGATATGTGAACCCTATGGACGGGCTATGAAACGCATAGGGGTATAATATAAAATGTGGAACCTATGGACGGGCTATGAAATGCATAGGTATATAATATGATATGTGAACCTATGGACGGGCTATGAAACGCATAGGTGTATAATATGAAATGTGGAACCTATGGACGGGTTATGAAACGCATAGGTGTATAATATGATATGTGAACCCTATGGATAGGCTATGAAACGCATAGGGGTATAATATGAAATGTGGAACCTATGTGAACCCTATGACGGGCTATGGAACGCAACCTAGAGGTATGGAAATTATGTGAAAGCTATGTGATCCCTTTTATTTGTTGATGTGAGGATTGTTAAAGCTTTTGAATTACTTTTATGATTTCTTTATTCTTGTTTTATAGTTCTTTCTAATTAGATGGTGTTTGATCATACATACCAGTACAATTTAAATGTACTGACATCCCGTTTGTCGGGGGCGCTACATTCGTGTTATGATTGTAGGTGGATCTATAGCAGGTAATTCAGCCCACCGACAGTAGTGCCTCCTCTCCATCCCATCAGTTGCATTGCTGATCCCCACTTCCTCTTGGGGTCATGTGTGGTTCATACCACCTTATTTTGAGTTTATTGTGTATTGTAAGGTATAGCCAGGGCCTTGTCGCCGACAAGTATTGGTTAAGTTCTTAGTATTCATAGAGGCTCCGTAGACACAATGTGGGTGGTGTACAAAAAGTATTTTGGGTAGTAACTATACGGTTCGGAATCGTGGTCCACGTTGGTAAATGTTGTATGTATTTTTGCAAGTATTTGGTATCAAATGTTGGAAAAGATAAAAAGTAGAAATAAACTCAAGTTGTAAGTTTATGCTTAAGTCTTAAATTTCTATTTCTGAAGAATAATGTATATTGGAATCACGGGGTAACGCGTGGGATAAGAAAGGCAATTCCAAGTCCGCTTGACTGGGGTCCTCCGATTGATCGCCGGTCGTGTCCCTCGGTTTTGGGGCGTGACATTTACTCCCCTAAATTATTTCGTGAAGGAGTTTTTTCCCTTGTGGTTTGAAGTAAAAGTGTGTTAGTTATCACTGAAGATGACATAGATTGTGGGTGGTATGCCAGCTTCGTTGTTGATCCTACTAGTGCTCTGGTGGGTGAAGAAAACATGTTTTTTCCAGAAAAATGTAATTTTGCACATAAGTACTTCTACCTTGTATTTTTCCTTTCTAAAACAAGATACTCATGTATTCTCATGCCCATTTCATTGCTGCTCCTACTAGTGCTCTGGTGGGTGAAAAAATCATGTCTTTTCCAGAAAAATGTAATTTTGCACGTAAGTACTTCTACCTTGTCTTTTTCCTTTCTCAAAAAAGATACTCATGTATTCTCATGCCTACTTTTTCACCAACCATGGAAGTTTTTGAGGAGATTCCTAACTTCCGTGCTTGGGTAGAGAAGTTACTATCTTTTGCCCCTATGGAGAAAAGATCTTGGAAATATCTCTCAAAGAGATTCGGGTGGAAAGTTAAGCACATGGTGCTTTTTCTCGCTTAGTCTTTTTTTCGCTCTTTTTCTAATTTAAGAGTTTCTAACTATGGTTTTTCCTTTACTTCCTATTCATGGTATCAGTCATGCTTCTATTTCATCCACAAGACTTACCGTAAGTCTTGCACAAGAAAGAATTCTAAACTCTTCTTCAAAAAGAAAGGTTGATTGAGCCTGTGGCTCTGAGGGTGAAGAAGATCCAGAGGAGGGTTCTTTGGTTCGTACGCCCCGAGTTAGGAGACGCATTATTTTTTATGATGAAACTACCCCTCCATCAAGCTCATCTCCCCCTAAACCTTTGGATGAGCCAAAAAGTGCCCCGTTAGTGATCTCTGATGAAGAAGTGAATGATCCCCCTGCTTCTGTTGAACAATTATTTTCCCACGGCTTCGGAAGTGAGGGAGCCTTTGACCTCATTTCTAAAGAGTTGCCTCTTAACTCTTTTCCAATGTTAGTCCCCAATTATCCATGAGTTCCTTTACCTGATGTTGCTGCTGATTCTCCCCCCGTGACTGCCTTCACCTCATCTGCCATTTCATTTGCTACTACTTATTACATAGAATTTGATCCTTCTAGTAGCAAGAAGGCGATGAAAAGAATCGTTGTTGAGGTTTCTAAAGTTGGGAACTTATTGAAGAAGTCCGGTCAGGCCGATGTATGGTTGAAGCCTTTACTCGGTCCTATGGAGAAAGCAAAGTTGGAGAGTCATAGTTCGTTGACTTGGATGAACGATATTATTTACTCATCTCTGAAGGTTCAAGTTTGATTTTACTCCTTCTTTCTTCTCTTTCGTTTTATGCATAACTCATTCCTTCTTCTTTTTAGATCAATTTGATAGGTACTGAATAATGAAAAGGATTGTCATTCTGACCAACAAATTATTGATTGCCGCACCGAGGCTGACAATTGGAAAGAGCAATTTGAAGGCCTTCAACTGGAGAAGGAAGTGTTGGTAGAGGATAAATATGCCTTAGAGAAACAAATGAAAATGATCGCTGCTGAGTTAGTGATTGAAAAATGCTTCTTCAAGTCAAGTTGGTAAGGATAAGGATACTCTTGAATCCTTATTTGCTAATCATCTTTCAAAGGCAACCGAAGAGATAAGGAGTTTGAGGGAACTCGTTAACCAGAAAGAGGCTTATTAAGGAGAGTTGGTTCAAACACTTACTCAAACTCAAGATGATCCACGTGCCTCTACTGACAAGGTTAAATTCTTGGAAAGTTCCCTTACCCCTTTGAAGGCATCTTTTGATGCTTCCAAAATAGAGAAGGAAGAGTTGCTAACTGATATTGATCAGTGGGAGAAAGCCTATGAGGCTCTCGAGGATAAGCTGTCACTTGATATGAGTAGAGCTTTTTTGGATACTCGCCTTAAGACTCTAACGGAAGCCAGCCAGAAGAGTTTTGACCTTAATGCTGAGATTGCAAAAGTTAAAGAGGCAATTGAAAAACCTTAGCAAAGTAAAAGCTTTCCTTCACCTGAAGGTGATGTTATCGAAGGTGATGGACTTGATCATGTTAAAGCTAACATTCAAGCCTTTTCTTATCAAGCTCACCCTCTACTTCCATCAACGATGCTCCCGTTGCTGATGTTCCAGTGGATGATGCCTCCTAAAGATTTCTATTACTTGAATTATTTTGTTTTGAACTTTTTGGTGGGAAGTTTTTCTTTTCTTTTTTGGAATGGTTATTGGTTTACCCCTATCTTGTTTTGGGGTTTGATGACAAACAAGTACTTTATTTTTGCAAAGTTTAATATATAAATCTCGGCTTTCTTTCTGCCTATTTTAATGTTTGGGCTTTTTCCCACTCTTTGACATTCAATCTTGCATTAAAAATGCTTTAACAGTTTGTGATTTTGATAGAAATGAATTTTTATAAGAGATGACCCTTTTATAAGCGACACTGATGAAGATGACATCTCAAATTCATATTGGTGTAAGTATATAAAAGAAGTAGAAAAAAGAAATAATTTGAGGAAGTTTTATACTTTGAACTATCAAATATTGTACATCATTCTTCATTTATGCAATACAACATTTACAACTCTTTTACAATTGCTTTATTTGTAACAGGTATCAAAATTCCGAGTCCACTGTCTCGTGACTAATTATTGACCTTATAAAACTCATAAAAACTTGGAGTATATCTTGTATCCATCTTGTGTCCTTTTTGCGAGTTTTACACCTTCTCAAGGTTTTTTGAAGGCTTGATTTTTGGTTCTTAGGCTGATTCGGGCTTGAATTATGACCTTTTGTCTTCTTTGCCTCTTCAAATATATAGATAGTCCTCCCCAGTGTTAGAGCTCTGAAGTATGAAATCTCTAGCACTGGATTGTTTCTTGCTTTTCGTGCATTCCCTAAAAAAGAAAATACACACAGGACTCAGAGGTAAACATTTAGATGATTCAGTATTCCTCGTGTATTTCGGGTCTAATATCATCCTTCTTGCTTAACCCTTTTTCTCCATCAGAAAGGTTGCAACCTAGACCGGGAATAATTCAATTTTCTCGTGTCTTTCGGGTTTAATATCATCATTTGGTAGGGCTAGATTTTTGCGTATCATCTAAAATGGTTAGTATAATTAAAAAGAACAAAATAAAATCATATTTGAGTGATACCTGACCATGGGTACTTCTTTGCATAGAAGTAATATTTCTTTAAATGAACAACATTCCAATTTAATGGTAGTACTTTGCCTCTGCATTGGCTGCTTTTGTCGATTGAAAAACATTTTTGAAGACGAAGTCCCCAATCTTGAAGTATCTAATATGAGCTTTCCGGTTGTAGTATCGCTCAATAATTTGTTTCTGAGCTGCCATTCTTATCAGAGTCGCTTCTCTCCTTTCTTCAAGAAAATCTAAATTTATTCGCATCTCTTCCTCATTTGATTGCTCAGTTTCTTGTGTATATCTTATACTTGTTTCACCTATTTCAACTGAAATTAAGGATTCAGCACCATAAACAAGTAAAAACGGAGTCTCTCCCGTACATGTCTTTGCTGTCGTTCGATAAGCCATAAGACTCCTAGTAACACTTCAGGCCACTTGCCTTTTGACTCCTCTAATATTTTCTTCAAGTTATTAATAATAACTTTGTTTATCGATTTGACTTGTCCATTGGCCATAGGGTGGTAAGATGTTGAAGTTATCTTTTTAATCTATTAACTCTAAAAAATTTCGTGCCTATGAATTGCGGCATTGTCACATACGATTTCTTTTGGAACTCCAAGCTGGCATATAATGTTTCCCTAAATAATGTCCCTGGCTACTTTCTTACGCACCTATTTGAAGGATCCTACTTCCACCCATTTGGTAAAATAATCTGTTAATACTAATAAAAATTGTACCTTTCCTTTAACTTGGGGTAGTGGACCCGCGATGTCTATCCCCAACTTCATAAAAGGCCATGGTGAAACAACCGGATGTAATAGATCAGCTGAGGGATGCATGTTATTTCCATATCATTGGCATTTGTCACACTTGACCACAAAACTTTCCGCATCTTTTTCCATTGTTGGCCAATAGTATCCTACTCTTATTAGAGTTTTTACCAAGCATCTTCCTCCCGCGTGATTTCCACAATGTCTCTTGTGTACTTCTCTCATAAAATATTCTATTTGAGAAGGTCTGAGACATATTGCTAAAGGTCTTCCTAACATTTTTCAATACAGGTTTCCACAAACCAAAAAGTAACGGGCAGCTTTTTGTTGAAGTGACTGAGCCTTTTTCTTGTCTTTAGGTAGAATTCTGTACTGCAGAAAACTAATAAATTCGTTTCTCTAATCCCAAGTTAAATTATTAAAATTTACCTCATTTTTATCTTGGTTAAGTTCCGAATGAAACAAATGTATTACAGTAACATTTTCCGCATTCGTTACTTCTCCAGCATATGCGAGATTAGCCAGTGCGTCTACCTTCGCATTTTCCTCCTTGGGTATTTGCACGATTTCCCGTGATTGGAACTGCCTGATTAATTCTCGTGTCTTTTCCAAATATTACTACATTCGCACCTCTCTAGCTATGTAAGTCCCCTGCATGTGGTTAACTACCAGCTGCGAATCACTTTTGATTATAATCTACTTTATTTCGAGTTCTTGTGCTAGTTCCATACCTACAATTACATCCTCATAATATGCTTCATTATTAGTAATAGGATGTCACTTTATTTCTTGTCTTATGGTTTCCCCCAAAGGTGGGATTAGAACAATGCCTAAACTTGCTCCTTTAACATTCGAGGAGCCGTCAGTAAATATGGTCCAAGTACCCAAATTTGATCAGGAGAGTACCTATAGTTCTTTTTCTGCTTCAGGAACTATTCCTGCACTGAAATCTACCACAAAATTTGCTAAAACTTGTGGTTTTATCACAGTTCTAGGTTGGTACATGATATCGTATTCATTGAGTTCTATAGCCGATTTAGATAACCTACATGACAGTTCTTGCTTATGCAATATATTTCTGGGGATAGGCGGTTACTACAGAGATAGGATGACATTGAAAATAAGGCCTCAAATTTCTAGATGCCATAATCAATGCTAAAGCAAGTTTTTCTAAGTGAGGATATCGAGTTTCAGCATCCAACAAAGATTTGATAACATAATAAATTGGAGATTATTTACCTTTATCTTCTCGTACCAATAGTGCACTTACCGCCATTTCTAACATGGCAAGATAGCTGAGTAGGCTTTCTCCATCCTTTGGTTTAGCCAGTAGGGGTGGATTTGATAAATATGCTTTTAGATTTTTGAGAGCTTGTTGACATTCATCAATCCAATCAAATTGGTTTTTCTGTTCAATATTGAAAAGAACTTAAAACTTTTCTCCTAGGATTTTGAAATAAATATTCCCAAGGATTCTATCATGCCTGTCAACCTTCGCAACTCTTTTTTGCTCTGGAGTATGTCTGGTATTTCCTCAATGGCTTTGATCTATGCAGGGTTTATTTCAATACCTCAGTTAGTGTTTACCGTGAAAATGGTACTCCCTCCATTTCATATTGTTTGAGGTAGTTTGACTCGGCACGGAGTTTAACAAAAAAAAGGACTTTTAAAAGTTGTGGCCTTAAAAGCTTAAGGAGTAAAAGGTTTGTGGGGCCATGCAATTTGTGTGGCTATAAAAGCTTCTCATTAAGGAAAAAAAGGGTAAAATGAAGAATTTTAACTTGAATTATTTCCAAAAATTTAGAAATGTGCATTTATTTTGGAACGGACTAAAAAGGAAAGTACCTCATCTAATATGAAACAGAGGGAGTAATAACAATTAAATTTGATTATGGGATTCTAAAAATATGTGATCTATTTTAATGCTAGTTTTAGGCAGTTGATGTTATGTGAAAGACATAAAAATGAGATAGGAGTTTGAGGGCAAGGTGATAACCAAATCGAATGATTAGAAGTCTGAGCCTCGAGCTTGCTTACTTAGGGCCTCGGGGTCAAGTCTGAAGCTCGGCTGGGAGCTATCGGGGGTAATCGATGGGTGGCTAACAGTTAGAATAAAATCAATGACGGCTCTTTATGGCCAATAATAAGCAATAAATGATGAACAATGAATGTAAGCAATAAATGAAATAATGAAATCAAGAGAATGTGTTAGAGAGCAGAGAGAATGTTCTTATGTATTTAGTATGGAGCAACATATCTTTACAAAATGACAAGGATCCCCTTTATATATAAGGGGAATCCCAACATAGCACAAATGCATTGATTACAAAGATATGGGGCTGGTACAGCTAGTTAATGCCATGATGCGGGCTTATACATGACAGACTTTGTCGGCTCTAACTGCACGCCTTGGGAACTGCCCACTTTTCCATCATAGTCATTGTTTTGCATCACCCTAAGGTCAAGCGTCGATATCCCTCGAGGGCGAACCTCGACCCTACTCTCGAACCTTGTGAAATATGTTTACGAGGCACCATAATGACGAAAAATTGGACTCTCTGACTTTACAGTATACAGATAGTCCACGCGTTTCTTAGAGTAAAAGTGATAAGAAACGACCTTGAATCTTGCCCCTTCGGTACTTCTGTAATGACGGCAGTCATAAGGTGCCAAAAGACGATGCATACATAGCCCTTGAAAACCTTCGCAATGATTATGGCAGTTGCCTGTCATTTGGCCTCTTCCATCGCGTGTGTGGGGCCTCTATAATTACTTCTCTTCCCATTCTTTTCAACTCGCTACACTACCAAGTCCCCAAAAATGTTCCTTCTACCTTTAATTTTGTTCTTTCTTCGAAATGCCACTTCCTTTTCTCTTCTGAATCTTTTAGAAATGGCAAAAACTTCCGCCTCTACTTCTCAAGAGAACGTGACCTCCTCCTCTTCTCTTCCAGCTAAAGGCAAAGAGGCAATGCCTCCTCATGCTGAGGAATACATTCTAGGATTTTCTGCAACGGCTTCTGATTTCAAGGTCAAGAGACCTTCTTTGAAGTCGGGGCGCCGTGAGCCTGTGTCTCAGTATATTAGCTCGATAACAAACGTCGGAAGGATGAGAGCTGATTATCGCTAGGGGTACACGGTGCTTGTGGATATACCTACTCGGGAGGAGGATATAAAGATATTCAAAGCCGGTTTTCTCAGTGTATATACTTACCTGTTTACTCTTGGGCCAGTGGGCCATCCTCGCCTCCGATTGATCCCTTGACTCTCGAATTCTACCAACGGTATCAAGTGACCATCGGCCAAATTCATCCTTCATTCTAGCGCATTGTCTATATGATCAGATACTATATGAACATGATTGAGGAGATGCCCTTCACCCTCGATCACCTGATAAAGATGTACAACCCTCGTCTCTTCCATGGGGGTCTGACTAAGCTCCACTACCGAGCTCTTAGGGTCCTCTTTGCCTGCCTCGAAGAAGTCGGGAATGGAGGGTGGATGAAACGCTTTGTCCGGGTAAGGACTTCAGACCTGATCCCGGTGTAAAGGACATCGTTCCCCAAGAGATGGAACACGGAACGTGAGTAGTGTCATGAGGGCTTTCCAACCATGACCCATGACCCCTTGGGCACGCTCCGTGGCATCCTAGAAAGCCTCTCAATGCCTAGCACCACGAACGGCCCCATTGTCATGGCCGCGCCAAGTGACAAGCGTGTAGGTGCTTCTGTCACCCTACCAATATCCCTCGCTAGCGCCCAGCCGCAGGCAAATGCCAACAGCGTCGTGTGTGCCGACCGTGATGCCAAAGACACTGCTGCTAAAAATGGACATGTTTCTGCTTTGTAGAAAACTAAGTCCTTTTCATTGTAAATATAGAATAGTTTTATTTCATGCACTTCCATTATGTTTCCCTAGCTTATTCATATCTAGTCTTGTAGATTTGGATTATTTATTTAAGCATTATTAGGGGGGGATCAAGTAATCAAACTTTCTAACAAGCAAGAAATTCTCTATACTGTTGTCTCTCCCCCTCGAAACCGCGTTGCTTTTATATAATAGATTTCATTAATTCAATCAAGCTTTATTTTATTCTCAATTCTCGTTTTTGTTCTCTCAATTGCTCTTGACATTTGTTTTCCTATACGGCAGTAACAATCTAGTCTAGCATACAGAGGGGACCTCACTTGGCGGATAGTAACTGCACTGACATCAGTTTCTTAGCCTTACGTCACCCTTCCAAGGAATCTCAATAAGGAGCTGCATAACAGTTGGTATGAGATACTAGGCTCGACATCGGATGAGGGAATGCATTGCCACTACTACCATTTCTGACCATGGCGAATCATGGGGACCGTATTGCAGGCCTTGAGGAGACAGTTGACGTATTACGACCCGTTGTGGATATGGTGCCTGGACTAAGAACCAACCTACTACAAAGGTTGGACGACCTGGACCGCAGAGTGCTCCAGGCCAAAGTTGACATAGAAAACATCAGTCGCGACTCTGAGGGAGACCGATAGACGGTAGCCACAGAGGCATCCGAAATCTTTGGTATATTCGAGGGACTCCAATAGGAGCTCACTGAGGATTTAGCCTACATGGAACAAGAGGCAGATAGGGTGACTGCCATGCAACAAACTATTGAAAAATTGACAGACCAGCTCAATATTGTCAATGCTGCTTTACAAGGCCTACTTCGAGGAGGTGGAAACTAAATTGAGGGCATTGTGAACCCCGCTTTCGTGACACAAAAATTGAAAATTCCTGAACCAAAGACATATAGTGGAGCTAGGAATGCCAAGGAAGTGGAGAACTTCATCTTTGACATCGAACAATATTTTGATGCTGTTAGGGGCCTCGAAGAAGCTAAGAAAATAGCAACTGCTGCCATATATTTTAGGGTGATGCTAAACTCTGGTAGCATGTGAAGTACGAAGACATCAGGGCCGGTGAAGATGCTCTCAAGATATGGGCAGAACTGAAGGCAGCCATACTCCTATAGTTCTTCCCCAAAAATATTAAATATAATGCAAGGATAAAGCTCCGGGAGCTCCACCAGACCAAATCAGTCGGGGACTGCGTGCGGGAGTTCTTCGCGCTCATGCTAAGAATCTACTATATGGGGGACAAAGACAAGCTCTTCACCTTCCTAAAAGGGTTGAAACCTTATGCTCGTATGAAGCTACAAAGACAAAGGTTAGATACCCTACCCAAGGCGATCCAAGCAGCTGAATGCCTTGGGGACTATCAAATAGAAGCTTGAAAGGATAGGCCTCAGCCGCCTGCCCAAGCGGGATTCTAAAGGAGCCAGCCTAGCAATGGTGGCCCTGGCAGGAGTGGGGGAGATCGAAGCTCAACCAAATCTAAGTCTCCATCCTCAAGCAGCAACAGTGTTGCGACAAACAACAATGACCGGGGGAGAAAGTCTCCTTTCGGATGTCGTCATTGCGATGGACCACATTGGAACAATGAGTGCCCACATGCATAGATGAATTCCCATCAGGCTTGTGATGATGGGACTGATGACGACTCAGACGATGCGGACCAGACTAAACCATTAGGTGTCTTCAATGCAATTGTTGGCTCTATTTCTCAGGTATTAGCGAAGACAAGTGTTGGTATCTATAAGAAGAAGGACCCACGTCCAATCACCAAGAAAGGTAAAAATAAGGCGGATGAGGAGACTCCTCTTAAATAAGTGAGGACCTTAATATTTGTTGAGATGAAGGTGAATGGCAAGCCCATTCGGGCTATGATAGACATGGGTGCTACCCACAACTACTTAGCCTCGACTCAGATGGAGCGCCTTGGTCTAGTTGTAGGGAAAGGTAGAGGTAGTGTCAAGGATATCAACTCACCTCCCCAGCCAGTGGGTAGAATATCCAAAGAGGTATCGGTGAAGCTTGGCCCTTACGAAGGAAAATTCAACCTGCGAGTGGTGATCATAGATGACTTTGAGTTGATAGTTGGTTTGGAATTCCTAAGGCAAACCAACACCAAGCCTATACCATTTGCAGACATGCTACTGATGATGGGAACAATAGGGCCAAGCCCTGCATTATCCCGTGCATGCCCATGAAGATGGCCGTTGATAATATCTCGGCCTTGCAGTTGAAGAAGGGGGTGTAAAGGAACGAACCTACAATCCTTGCAACCCTCTGCATTAAATATATAAAATGCTCCTCGGGTCTCATTCTTGAACCCGTGAAGGAGATAATACTGGAGTATGAATATGTCATACCACAAGACATGACAAAGTGGCTCCCGCCTAGGCATACTGTGGACCATGAAATTGAGCTGGTGCTGGGCGCGAAGACACTTTCCCGGGCGCCTTACAGAATGTCACAACCCAAACTCACCAAGCTTCAAAGATAATTGACAGAAATGCTAGATACAAGGATCATTGTACTCTCCAAGTCCCCATACAGGTATCCTGTTCTATTCCAAAAGAAACATGATGGCAACCTGCGACTCTGTGTGGATTATCGAGCTCTAAACAAAATCACCATGAAGAATAAGTACCATATTCCTCTAATGGCAGACTTGTTCGATAGACTGGGTGGTGTGACGGTGTTCAACAAGATATACCTCAAGATAGGTTACTGGCAAGTTTGGATCGTAGAGGGTGATGAACACAAGATGACCTATGTGACAAGAAATAGGTCGTATGACTTCCTGGTCATGCCGTTCGGCTTGACTGATGCCCCAGCTACATTTTGCACTCTAATGAACCAAGTCTTCTAAGAGTACATTGACGAATTCGCGGTGGTATACTTGGATGACATTATGGTTTATAGTCAAACAGTGGAAGACCACCTAGTGCACTTGCGGAAGGTCCTAGCCCGTTTGCGGGAGCATGAACTTTATGCGAAGCTATCCAAGTGCTCCTTTGAGTAGAAGAAAATTGACTTCCTTGGACCTGTCATCGAGGAAGGGTGGATCAAGACGGACCAACAGAAGATTCAGGCCATCATAGATTGGTTGCCGCCTAAGGATGTCCACACCTTGAGAGCGTTCTTTGGCCTATGCAACTTCTATCGGTGGTTTGTGAAGAACTACTCCATTATCACAGTGCCATTGATAGAGTTCCTCAAGAAGGTCACACCCTGGGATTGGGGACCGAGGAGAGCAGAGGCCTTCGACGCATTAAAAGCGGCTATGTCTAGTAGCCCTGTCTTGTCCCTTCCTGGTTTAACAAAGCCATTCGACGTACAAATAGATGCATATGACTATGCCCTTAGTGGAGTCTTTCAACAAGAGGGGCACCCTGTAGTGTACGAGAGTCGGAAGCTAAAGGATACAGGGCGGCGCTATGCTTCCCATGAGAAAGAATTATTGGTTGTCGTCCAATGCTTGCGCCTTTGGAGGCACTATCTGCCAGGGACCCCGTTCGTGGTCAAGATAGACAACACAAATGTCAGCCATTTCATGACCCAGCCGAAGTTGAATGGTCGACAGGCCAGGTGGTAGGAACTCCTAGCTGAATTCCACTTCAACCTGGAGTACCGCAGTGGAGAGACCAATAATGTTGTTGATGCGCTCAGTCAAAGAGCTGATCTAGCATCAGTGTGCCTATCGCCACCCTAAGGGGGAGCGAAGTGGCCACCTCCATCAAGGACTAGATACAGGATCTACTCATCAAGGATCCTGCTGCTCAGTATTTGGTTGATTTTGTAGGACAGGGCAAGACTCTCCAGTTCTACATGGAAGATGGTTTTTTGAATGTGAAAGGGAACCGACTTTATGTTTTGAAATGAGGAGATCTGTGGAGGAATCTTCTAGCGGAATGTCATGACACTCTGTGGGCCAGCCATCTCGATAAATAACGTACCATGGCGTTACTTCGTTGGGACTATTATTGGCCTCAAATAACCGATGATGTCACTCTGTATGTGAAGACTTGTCTAGTAATGCCAGAAGGACAAGTCGGACCGCTTGACACAAGCGGGACTCTTGGAACCACTAGTTGTCCCAAAGAGACCTTGGGAAAGCATTTCCCTGGATTTCATCACCGGATTGCCCAAGGTTGAAGATCTCACAACTATCTTGGTTGTGGTGGATCAGTTTTCCAAGTATGCTACCTTTATTGCAGCCTCACAATATATATTAGCAGAAGATACAACACGACTCTTCTTCTCTCATGTCTTCAAATATTGGGGCCTGCCCAAAGACATTGTTAGTGATCGCAACTCACGCTTCACTAGCAACTTTTGGACCTAACTCTTTAAGTGCCTTGGGTCAAAATTGAGTCACAGCTCAAGTTTTCATCCGCAATCTGATGGCCAAACGGAGGGATTCGATGGTATGTTGGAGAAATATCTCTGCCACTTTGTAACCGAATCGCAGAAGAATTGGGTGAAGCTTCTAGATGCTGCTCAACTGTGTCTAAATTCACAAAAGAGCTTTAGTACAAATAAAAGTGCTTTTGAAATTGTTACCGGATAGTAATCGCTGCTTCACACTGTGAATACACCAAACATGTCTAAATCTCTCGAGCTACGAGCTTCTCAAAAGAGTGGAAACGGAATTTGGAGATAGTACAGAGCTATCTTGTCAAAGCTCAAAAGCGGATGAAGAGGCATGCCGATAAAAATCGTCGCTTTGTTGAATACCAAGTAGGAGACAAAGTGATGGTCAAAATCCCAAAGCGGTACTTATTTGTGGGGTTCCATGACCCTCACTTAGTGCAAAAATACATTGGACCTTTGTCTATTAAAAGGCGTATTGGGAAAGTTGTATACCGGGTGGATACCCCAGCTTGATGGAAAATTCATCTTGTCTTCCATATCAGTCTCCTGAAACCTTTTCGGGCAGACACGGAGGATCCTTCACGGAGCCAACTCACAATACCCAATATTAGAGGTCCCAATTTAATCAAAAAAAGGCGTATTGAAGCTATCCTGGATGATAGAGTGATTCATGCCTCAAGGAAAGATCACCAAGAGTTCTTGGTGAAATGGCAGGGTTGTGATGCAGAAGAGAATACTTGGGAGAGGGGAACAAACCTCAAAGCCTACAAGAGCCTCATTGAAGATTATTTTGCAAGTAAGGCACCGAGGACGTCGCCAACTCAGGTGGGAGAGAATGTCATGGGCGGCTTTCCAACCATGCCTCATGACCCCTTAGGCGCACCTCGTGGCATCCTAGCAAGCCTCCCAATGCCTAGCGCCACGGATGGCTCCGTGGTCTTGGCCGCGCCAAGTGACAAGCGTGCAGGTGCCTCTGTCACCCCACCGATATCCCTCGCTAGCGTCCAGCCACAGGCAGATACCAACAGCATCGCACGTGCAAACAATGCCACACACACCGACCAAGATGCTAAAGACGCTGCTGTTGACAACTGACTTGTTTCTGCTTTGTAGAAAACTAAGTCATTTTTTTCATTGTAAATATAGAGTAGTTTTATTTCATGCACTTCCATAATGTTTCTCTAGCTTATTCATGTCTAGTCTTGTAGCTTTGGATTATTTTTTTAAAGCATTATTAGGGGGGATCAAGCAATCAAACTTTCTAGCAAGCAAGCAATTCTCTATACTGGTGTCTCTCCCCCTCGACACCGCGTTGCTTTTCTATAATAGCTTTCATTAATGCAATCAAGCTTTCTTTCATTCTCAATTCTCATTTATGTTCTCTCAATTTCTCTTAACATTGGTTTTCACGTACGGCACTAACAACCTAGTCTAGTGTACGGATGGGACCTCAATTGGCGGACAGTAACTGCACTGACATCAGTTGCTTAGCCTTATGTCACCCTTCCAAGGAATCTCAGGAAGGCGCCACGTAATAGTAGATACGTTATCTAGCATTCCCTTATTTCTTTTTAAGTGCATTCTCTCACGCACTTAATTTCTTCTACTAATGCAGCCGCAACAATTTACCTTGCCACGGTCACGACCTCTCGGGCTGGGTCAGACGGCTGGACTCGATTTAACCATACGCTGAACGAGTGTGGCATGATCTGTCTCAAGCTCATTGGAAGCTAAGGACCATGGTGAGCCTTCACCGATATTGCAGTCGCATCTTTCAATCTGAATCGCTACTGATAGCGCTCTCACTTCCTGTGCTTACCTCTTGCATTTGTGTAGGTTTGGGGGAGATCCCCCTGATGAAGGGAAAAACGCTTGGTGAGGAGGGTGCTTTGGTACCTGATGAAGGGAAGAAAAGACAAAGGGATCTGTTGAATGAATCTTTGGAATCCAAGAAGATCAAGGCATAAAAAACTAAGGCCGACCCAGCAGCCCTAACTCCAGAAGCAGTAGGAAGTCCTCAAGTAGAAAGAAAGGGGGAAAATAACTTCTTGACAATGCTCGAAGGAGGGTAAAACGTGACTGATCCTCAGGCCATAGATATGGTGGCTCCCGAGCCGGAGCTTCACGTCATCGTGGTCCAACTTCGGAATGGAGAGGACACTAAGGGAGTATCGGGTGATGTCCTTGAGCCGGCCGACGGCCAAAGTAGCCATCGAGCTGGGACACATTCAGTAGGTGGTTTAGAGGAGCCAAGTTCTGGAGCCCTGAATGGACAGGAGATGGTCCCGGTTGACCCTGCTGGTGCCATTGTCGTGAGTGATTTCCCTTAGGGAATGACCTTACCCCCTAAGGGTATGCAAAATGTCCTAAATGAAGAATCTTCTGATGTGGGGTGCCTATCAGAGGCAGAGATATGCTCGAAAGGCCTTCAACCATTCCCGAGGGAATTCCCGAGATCGATGCTTCACTCGTCTTCGGCGAGATGAGTAGGATTTGTGTGTAGGTAGTTTTTGTAAATCTTGTCTGTCGTTCTGACCTCTACCATTTTAACTTGTATTTCTAAGTTGTCTTTTCATGGATTCAGGCCAAGGTGCTTTATAGCATACTTTCGCCCAGTTTTAGGCTGAGGTGACCCGTCATGAGCGCACGAAGGCTCATCTTGTTGAACAGGTTACCTAGTTTCCATTTTCTATTGTTTGAATGTTTGCCAGATCCTAGTGTTTTAACATCTTGGATCTGATTCGTGAAGTTTAAGAAGGAAGGTGCCCTTCTGAGTGAGGAGCTCCGTACCAGAGACTCCGAAGTCTCTGAACTCAAATGGCATGTGCGAGAGATAACTTCTGAGAGGGTTGCCCTCCAGGAATTGATGGCCTTATTTGGTGTCAGCTTCACGATGTGAGGTCGGATAGTGACAAGTATAGGGGTCTCCATTTTGATTTAGTAGATGTATTATCCTGGATCAAAATTGAAGCTGAGGCACTTATATCTTTGCATAGAGAGGATGCCATTTCGATAAACGCTCAAGCCATGAGAGCACCTAAGGAGGCCGAGCTAAAATCGACTCGAGCTGTGGAGCATGCTCGGTTGGAATCTCAGAGGCAGATTCCTGGGGATATACACGCGGGAGGTATCAACCTGTCTGTCAAGCTCGAGAGGGTGAAGACCCTAGAAAAGAAGGATGTTGCCTTGTCTACTTTTGGAGGTGTTTCATATTATAAGCCATGTCTATATCTATCACCTGAAATTTTGTATCCTTGACTACTCCTTTTGAAAATATGGTAAGCACTATTTCCCCTTTTGTGACAACACTAGAATTATCGAATCCAGGTAAGGTATGTGATTTCGTCACCATCTTATCATCAGCTTGCATCTCATTTACTACTCTCAGAAGAATAATATTTATAGAGCTACCTAGATTAATCAAAACTCGTTTCACATTAGTATCATGTACAAGTAAAAATATTACCAATGCATCATTGTGAGGGATTATCAAGCCATCTGCATATGCATTATCAAACGTTATACAGTCTTCGTCCAAAACTTGGCGAACTCACTTCCCATGAGTAACCGTGACTTTTGATGTCTTTTTTGTAGTCGTATATGTCACATTGTTGGCCTCTTCTTCCTCGCTTCTTTTTGGTAACGGAGGTTTCTGAGGCTTTGTTCTATTCTTCATATAAGATTGCTTACTTTTCTCACTGAACAAGTCAGTTAAATAGCCTTCTTTTAGCAAATGCTCTACTTCACCCTATAATAATCTGTAATCTGATGTTTTATGGCCATGGTCATTATGAAACACGCACCAGAAATCTGGATTTCTTCTGCTAGTGTTTAATCTCATTTCTTACGCCCACCACACCCTATCTCCCATACTCCTTAGAACAACTACCAACTCAGAAGTGCTAATATTGAAATTGTAATCATCGATCCTTGAATTTCTATTAGCATTACAGTCTCGCGCATCTCTCTCTTTTTCAAACATGGATGATGAACCCGCATATCTATGCCTCGCTCTAGAATCATACCATGTGTTTTCTTGTTTAGAGCATGAATCCCGTTCTATAGGTCCTATGTAAGATTCGTACCTATTTTTACAGGACCTCTTTTTGGGTTCTGGTCATCTCGAACTTGTTATTTCATCACTCATTGCCTGAGTGATCATGTCAACTTCTATCCGCAGCTTCATATTATACCTATTGTACACATCATTCCATGTTGTAGAAGGGAATTCTCGTAAGCATTATTTAAGTCTCCTTGTGGCTTTTGAGCTTTTTTCATTTAAGTTACTTGCAAACGCCATGGTTGTCCGTTTATCACGTACTCGCGGTAGCATCATCCTTTCACGTTAAAATCTATCCACAAATTCCCTGAGTAGCTCAGTATCCCCTTATTTTATTTTAAAGACGTCTTCCATCCTTTTCTCTACTTTTTGAGCTTACGAATGTGCTTTTATAAATGAATCTGCAAGCTTAGCAAAAGAATCAATAGAATTTTCTGGTAAGAGAGAATACCATGTTAGTGCTCCTTTCGTTAGTGTTTCGCTAAATATTTTGACCAACACTGATTCAATTTATTTCTTGGTTAAATCGATGCCTTTCACACCAGATGTAAACGCAGTTACATGATCTCGTAGGTCGGTTGTTCTATCATATTTTGGAATATCAGATATTTTAAACTTCTTAGGGATCGGCAAAGGTGATGCACTTGGCTTCCAGGGCTGTTGTGAATATTTATCAATATCCACACCTTTAATCACAGGTGGTACACCTGGTATTTGTTCTATGCAATTATTCTGCTCTTTCAGCTGTTTCTGCAAAGTTAGTACCAAACTTTGTAAATTAGAATTATTTGGTGTACCTGACCTTCCATCACGAGATTCACTAGGAATTTCTCCGCTTCCTGAATTAGCAAATCTCGAACGTGGTTTTTCTATAGTCGTGGTATTGTTTGGAGGGGGAGTTGGTGGAGCAGTCGGCAATCCACTAACAAAAACTTGAAGGACATTGTTGGTGTGCTCTACGATTAATTGTTTTAATGCGTCTTCAGCAATCTACTCATCCCCTTGTTGATCATTCGCATGTGATGTTAATCTTTGAGCAGTTCCTTCTCGGGACTATCGAGGAGACTCTTGTGGTGAAGGGATTGGTAGAGTTCCTCCCTCTTGTTGGTTCAATTGGTTATTGTCGTTGGCAGTTGACATGATCATATGTCAGAAAAGTAAATTTGAAAAGTGAAAAGATTATCAGGTTCCCAGTAACGAAACCAATTTATTTAACCAAAAATAAGTCTTTTGATCAAAATTTGATTTTAAACGGGTTACTGATAATTAGGTTTTACTTCACTTCCCCAATAATATCCAAGGAAAATAATAAGAATAACTAAGAAAATAATTGAAAGACAAATTACAAAGTCAAGGTAGAAAATTTCAAGAAAGAAGAAAAGTAAAGAGTATATTTCAATATTGTCTCACATCTGTCTCTACAAGTAGAATTTTATGTTCTTATATAGGAATATACAATATTAACGGTTTTCTCCACATAATTTGGGTTGATTATGGGCATTAATGATACTAATTGCCCATTATTTCGGATATCTATAACTAACGTATTTATTACTATAAATGCCTCATATTTGTTGTGATTCCCTTTCCTTACTTATTTCCGGTTCGTGTATCTTTTCTTCTTTTTATCCTTTATTTTTCTTCCTCGTTTATTCCTTGCCAACTGTTAGGCCCGATACTGTCTCGTGGGTATTTCTTCTCGTGCCTTCTCTTCCCTGTTAATTAAGAAAGTCACATATTGTTGTATCATTATCCCACGTGCCATACCATGTCATCATTGCATTATTCCACGTGTAATATTTTTTTACCACCAATACAATAATTACCCCTATCAACCAGGATAGGGGTAATTATTGTATTAATGGTAAAAAGGCATTACACGTGGAATAATACAATGTGGACATGGTATGGCACGTGGGATAACGATACAACTATACAACGATCATACCATGTCAGCTTAGCCTAAAAGATTGGCCAGGATGAGAAACTAACTACTACATGTCTCTTTCATTTTTGTTCACAATGTTTCTCAGAAATTCGTCTTCCATTCTTGATGTATTTGTCTCCAATGACTCATTTCATATTGCGAATGAACTATTATCTCATTTGACTTATACGTTACATTTGCCAGGAATTGAGATCATGTGTTAAAGGCCTTTGTGGAGGAGTTAATCTCTCGGTTGCTGTTGCGCGGGCAATATAATGTGGATGGTTAGTCCATAATATATATTACTCAATCAGCTTTTGGAGTTATCTTTCAGAACTCAGAAAATAATGTGATATGACAGTTGTCCATGATCAATAGTGCTAAGTCGGGAACCTAAATGTGGTTCTTTTTTATTCAAAATACGTTTTTAAGTGTTAAAAAAAATTATATTTCTATATAAAATACGGTACAACTGTGTTTTACCTTAACGGCCATTTGGATTATTTAAGGTAAAACGCGCTATGTAACCGCAATTTATAAACGCGGCTATATAACGAGATTTATAGGGAGCTGAAAAGACTGGTATATAAAACGCGGTCTATTACCGCGATTTATATACAAAGTGGGCCCACTAATAATTATTTTGCGCTTAACTGATATAACAATAATTCAAATATGTAAAACGCTCTTTTAAATTGCGTTTTACTTCCAAAAATTTGACCCCCCCAGATTGGGCATTGCCTTATATAAAGGCGTTAAGGGTTTTGAGAACTACCATTCAGTACTCTTCAGAAATACTCCAACTTCGTGATAAATTTTTCTTGTTGCTAAATTTTCAAGCTTTGTTAAAAATGTCTGAAGATCGAAAATTAAGCTTTCATTATATTAGGGGGGTGAGGTTGTGGTGGCGAATAACTCAGTAAGGCGCAGTTCATCTCCATGGAGTCATGTTAAGTTGCTACTTACAATTCAGTACGATAGACTGGTATCGTTGTTATGCAATAAAATGAGATTGAGCAAACGTTCGGTGAATCTTAAAATAACCGAAAGATATCCGTATTCTGTGACTCTGCAGGGGTTGCTTGTTATTCTGAGTTTAACGTCGAAGGAGATGAAACTCTGAGAGAGTTTTTGGAGATTCCGGATGAATACGGGGAATTTATTATGATAAAGTTGTTAGAAATGTACGTCAATGATGAAGACGTTCGAAATAATGAGATTGCGCAAAGAAGGGATAACCCTCAATCATTGGGTGGTTATTCTGGAGCAGTTTTAGCCCAACAGGTTCTGACTAAAAGAGTTTAGCCGAATCTAAACTATCTCCGTGAGCGAACAAGAGCGAGGAAATAATTTTTCTCCTACTTTACATAATCCACAAGACGACTGATAAACTTAAATTTTTCTTTCTGTTATGATGTTTATTTTTTGTTAAATTGAATTTATATTAACACTCATATATTCCACAGGGGGTACCGTCCGAATATGAATTTTACAAGTTATGACCCCACGCCAAGTTGGAATATGCGTAGTTTTGGCATGTTGGATCACGGTGGTCCATCCGGAAGTTATCACCAACAAAAAAATGTCCATCGTGAAATGTCAACATAGTACGACTTGTATGTGAAGTGATATAGTTATATGTAAAGTATTTATCTATTTGAGTAGTTATTATTTTGTCCTTTTTTGGCAGTGAAAACGAGCAACTTGATGGTCCTGACCTCACTTAGTTGCCCGTAGATGACGTATTTACTCTTGATTTGGCAGATGCGTAGAGTCAGGAAGATAATAGTGATTATGACAACAATGTCGATGAGTCTAGAGATGGCACACCCTTCCCTGACGAGGGTGATGATGAGGTGGAAGTAAATTTCGAACCTGAGCTGACGAGGAAGCATGCTCATCTACCTCCCATTAGACCAAGAGTGTACGAGTCTCACGTGCCATTTCATGAGCGAAATATTTCCTACCTTGATAATTTGCCAAGCATGCTGGATGTGGATGCCTTCACAAGGGATCTTGACGAAATTTGGTCAGCAATGTGCAATGAGTCTAGACCAACGGTGCTGGCAAAGGGCATGTATTTTCTAGATAAATCTCTCTTATCCAGGGCTTATAAAATGTACAATGTAAGAGAGTGTAGTGAGATGACAGTAAGGGAGTCAACTACGGAGGTATACAAGGTTGTATGTCGTAGATACTTTATGGGTTGTAACTGGATGTTGCGTGCGATCAAGAAGGAAACGGGGTAGTGGAAAATGGGTAAATATATTGGCACCCACGTTTGTGAAATGTACACATTCTATGAGAATCGCTTCAACTTGGATGTTGACTTGATTTCTCTTGTCTTGATTCCACACACGGAAGTGTCCATTAGGTATAAGATCAAAGAGTGTATTATATTCGTCCACCAAGAATATGAGTGTACTATAACCAAAAGAAAGGTATATCTTGGGCGCAAACGTGCATTTAAAATTATTTATGTGACTGGGATAAGTCATTTCATCTCTACCCAGGTACATGGCCGCACTAAAATACTTTAACCTCGGGACTGTTGTTGAATGGAATCATGAGCGGAGTCCAGAAATACCGAAATATATTTTCAAATATGTGTTCTAGGCATTTAAACCAGTAATTGATGGTTTTGTGCATTGTCGTCCGGTAATTTCCATAGACGGTACTCATGTCAATGGAAATTATGATATTAAGTTGTTGATCGTCGTTGCAGTAGATGGCGATGGACAAATATTTCCACTAGTTTTTTCCATTTGTGCCAATGAAAGCGAAGAGATGTGGACACTATTTTTGAACCACTTGAAGCAGCACGTTATCAAACAGCGTTCTGGTATTTGTTTAATATCTAATTGGTATGGTAGTATTTTAAGTTTTGTACGGCATTTTCCTGAATGACAGGAACCCTATGCATACCATCGTTACTGTGTGAGGCACCTGAAGGCCAATTTCCAGAAGAAATATTCCGACAAGGCCTTGCATGATTTAATGTGGATGGATGTAACTGAGCACCAGCAGTGCAAATTCAGGAGGCATATGGAATCAATCTTATAGTTAAATGAAAGAGCCTATAATTGGTTGATGGGACATGAGCTTCACAAGAGAACATTGCATGTTGATGGTGGCAGACGATGGAGAGCCCTGACTACAAATGTGTCGGAGTCATTCAACGGTTTATTAAATTCTGCACGTGGATTGCATGTCACTGCCATGCTCTGGATGGCATTCAAATAGATGACGGAGAGGTTTATTAAAAGGCATAGAGCTGCATCGGAATTGATGGACAGGGGTGTTGAATTTATCCCAATACCGATGAGAAAATTTGAGAAATATAGGACATTGGCATTCATATTTACAGTATGATCACGACTAGGGTGTTTTTGAAGTTCGCACTGCCATCCGCGGACACTGAGGAATAATTTACACACCGTAAATGAAGCCAAAAAGTTATGTTCATGTGAGAAATGGACCATCTACCACATGCCGTGCTCACATGCCATGAAGTTCTTTTAACAAACAGGTTTAGGGGCAACCAACTATGTTGATAAGTAATACAGTATTGTCGCATGCATAAACATATATAGTGGGAAATTACAGCCATTGGGTGCTGATCATTATTGGCTGCCGGAACCATTTAAAATATTATGTAATAAGGACTATTTACATAAGCCACAAGTACAAAAGAAAATGCATATACGAAACCAAATGGATGTTGGTGATACTATTTATGCGCGTAAATGTGGAATATGCTCGTAAACAAGACAAGACTGTCGTAAATGTCCTTCAGCTGGTCTAGGTGGCGATGGTAATCCAGCTCCTGGTGCAAGTTCGTCTAATGTACCCAACTGTCAAGGATACACCTAGTGTTTTATTTTCGTAATATTTTTTGTAATAAGTGTCTGTATTTGTTTATGTTGCAATATCTATCAAATAAAATTATGTTCCACAGCCTTGTTATATATATATAGCACGATTAAATATTGGTATTAGTAAAGAAGACCAATATGAAGATTGAAATTTCATAACATAATACTTCAAGAGAAAAAAATACAACAACCACAACGAAAACAACATACATGAAAATAAAAGATAATATATGGATAACTCAACACAAACACATCCTAGCTAGAAAGTAAAAAACGGATTACTATAAACAGGATATCCGTCTCCCTTCACTTCAACATTGAAGATAGCAAGCAGTGGTGAAATATCAACCAACGTAAATTTGACGACGAAACCTCGACTGATAAAATTCTCCAACACTAAAAGTCTTTAGCCTACCTTGAACATTCCTTAATCACCAACGCTCATATTTACATACCACTCTTTGTCACGATGGTGAAGAAACGCGTGTTCTAATGTTGGAGGACGAGGATGCTTGCAGATTTTTCTTGGAATATGCTTTTTTTTAAAAGCATTACTATTAAGGTTTAGAAAACATGAAACTGAATAAAGATATACAATGCTGATGTATATACATTGTCTGGAGTTCAGGTATTAGAAACAAAAGTATTTTACAACAACAACACAGTATAATCCCACTTAGTGGGGTCTGGTGAGGGTAGTGTGTATGCAGACCTTACCCCTACCCTGGGCTAGAGAGGCTATTTCCAAATAGACCCCTGGCATCCTTCCCTCCAAGAACTTCCCACCTTGCTCTTGGGGAGACTCGAACTCACAACCTCTTGGTTGGAAGTGCCATCAGAGAAACAAAAGTATTTTATGATAAAAAAAATAAATTTTAATGCACATAATAATTTACCAGATCGTGGTTGTCGACGCATGAATCAGTCATAACCACTTCAAATATTTAAGGATTCTCTTCTTCATTATCACTTCTAGTAGAAGTGTAAGATAGGGCATCACTGCTAGTAGAAGAGTAAGATATGGCTCGTTTGGTAGAGGAAGAGGCATCCATAGTTTAGGCTTTGAGTATGTGAGTGTGTTTTATGTTTTGAGTCTGTGACTATATATATAAGGACACGCGTAACATAGCGCAATTAAATACTACGTTATGTATGAATATATATATATATATATAGCGCGATTGAATACTATGTTATGTGTGTTGTCTTGTCGTTCTGAAAAGCTGCCCGACTGCGAAAAAGTTGTTTTGTTTCAAAAAAAAAAGTCAATATGTATAGCGCGGTTAAATACTATGTTTCGTGTGTTGTCTTATCGTTCTGAAAAGCTTCCCTACTGCGAAAACGTTATTTTGTTTCAGAAAAAGTCAATATGTATAGCGCGGTTAAATACTACGTTTTATGTGTTATCTTGTCGTTCTGAAAAGCTGACCGATTGCGAAAAATTTATTTCATTTCAAAAAAAATATTTACACGCTATATATATCGCGGTTAAATACTACTTTTTGTGTCAATATGTATAGCGCGGTTAAATACTACGTTTTATATGTTGTCTTGTCGTTTTGCAAAGATGACCGACTGCGAAAAATCTATTTTGTATCAGAAAGAATCTTTAACACGCCAAACATATCACGTTTAAATATTATATTTTTCGTGAATATATATCTATATATAGTACTACATTATCTATGTTGTCTTGCCTATAAATAACGGGCGTATTCTAGTTATGTTATGCGCTTAACAATAACCAATAGCAAATATTTCCATAAAAGCAAGGTTTTTTTACGCTTTAATAAATGTCTGAACCCCTTTATGTACCAAGGCACGAGTGAGGCAAAAAAATGCATGATGAAAGACTGTTGGGATGATGGTAGCTGGACGCCGCTACTGGATGTGTATGAACAAGTTTTATAGGGTTCCCAACGAACATGTTTGCAATTTTGAGGTATGGATTGATGAACCCTGTCAGCAGGAATACTACAAAGAAAAGTTGCAATATCTTCATTATTTAACTAGAAAACACTGAGAATATGAACGACAATACAAACGAGAAGTTGTGGAGTTGAAGGAGAAACTCAAAGAGGTGGAAGAAAAAAATAAGCTGGAAGAAAAATTTAAGTGGTTGGAGCAGAGAATACTAGGCGGTGGTGACTAAGCAATGACATGTACGTGTTGAGCGAAGTAGTGTATTTTTATGTTTCCCATGTAATGTATTTTCATTAGTTGTACTGAATTTAAGTTATGTTAAGTTTCTATGTTTGTGTTTGTGTTGTAGTATTAAAATAAAGAAGAAACGGGGTAATAAAAACATGATGCGCATATTATATAAGCATAAAAATTATTGTTATTATTTACATAAAATACAAAAAAAAATCAAATTGTCTCATAGCCTTTGTGCTTCAATGCAGCCACTGGCATGCGGCGTATCCCCTCACGCCCGGATACACTATCAGGATCATCCTTATCAAGTCGCCTCTTTATATGAGGATGCATTGCAGCATGATCGTCAGTTGGGCTGGCAGGATTGGTAGAAGGGGTCGTCGGTCCATCAGCAACCTACAAAAATAATAAGTAAGCTCAGTATATGAAAATTTATATTAGTAATGTACGTGTTAAGTCAAAAATATTTTCTTACCATGGTCTCGTCGGGCTCTTGAATATAAGCATCCGTGGTGTCCTGCTCAACATCGCACAAAATGGCCTCTGTGACGGGCTGGGATGAAGACTTAATAAGAAAATTAAAAATTCATTTATGGAAAATCAATGAGAAAAAAAACAAATTAAAATTTAAAAGTAATACAAACAAACCTACGCCTGTGATAGATCCACAACACTCGTCGACGATGAGCCAAAACTCAGTCTGCGCCTACCATCCACGTCTCGGGTCGGCCGATCCTCAGCTACGGTCGATGGGCTTGAAAAGAACTGCTCCCAATCTCCGGTGAAGCTCGTGCCCAGAATCAATAATGGATCTGACGGGGTCACCTGCGATGCTGGAAGCACCAACTGAAGGTTGTACGATGGCATGCTGCTGGGATGCTCGTCTGGATAAGGAATGTAACTCGGCAGATCAGCTCCAACCTCCTCATCAGGTGCCTCAATAGGTGCCTCAATGCCCCTTGCTGGGGACTACCCCATCGTCGGCCCTCACGACCCCGTTGGGCACCCCTACCTCATGGGACGGCCCTGCCTCGTCTCCGTCCCCTCGAGCATGCAATAGGCCTACCCTGATGGTAGTGCTCTGGCGCAATATAACCAGGGTCGTAATCTAAGTGCTCGCCCTCTCTGGCTCGATGCAGTGTCCGGGCAGCCAGCTCTGTCACCTGCCGGCTATACTCCTACAAAGCGACTGCAGGATCGCCGGCATGCTGCTGCATCTACAGTCCCAACTGGTGGACTAAATATAGACCAATAGCCTGCACAACATGTAAAATACAAATTACAGAAGCTATATCACATTTATAAGTAAGAATACCAAATAACATACTAGTGCCTCGTGCCTCCCGGCCTATGGTACGTACCGACCACCAGCTCGATGGTTGGGGTTCCCGATGATAAGTCGGGTAAAACCGCAGTACCATGGCATATATTCATGCTTAGTATCATGTAGACTCGATGAAGGGGGGCAGAATCAGGTCAGCTCATCGGTCCCATGTATCAATCTGCTCATCTAGCTATGCCAAAAATATATCGTCCACCTTGGTCTGATCATCCCGCTGGTAATGTGTGGTCTCCCAGGTAGGCGGTGTCGGTATGAGCTGCGGCCTGCGAAACTGGCAAAGTACCTGCTAGGTGGCATGATTCTCCACAATATCAAGGCAAAATAACGGGACGGAAGCGCCCCACAGAAGTCGGCCGGTCGAGCAATAATCGGGCAAGCCAGCTACAATCGCGTCGATATATGCCGTCCAGATGAACTATTGAGGAAGAACAAAAAAAGTTAGTATACACAACTTGTGTTTGAAGCAATGACAACTAAACTTAGATATACATTTACCTGTGCGCCATCCAGCAAATCCAATATATCTCTGCACAAGGAGAGATTATGATGAGCCTCGTTCTCGTGCATATGTCCCCGTCGGAGTACCCACCTCCTACCTAGAGGGAGCAACTCCGGTGGTACAACTGAAACTAATGGTGGTAGAGGTGGCTGGAACTGCAGAAACCGCTCCCAGGACCAAACCTAACATAAAAGCTTGACGTCAAATTTAAAATATATGTGTACTAGGTATGTTAAAATGAATAGAGTATTCGAATATGTTGTCACCTGTAGTAGCGGCAAGAATCTAGCAACCTCACACTGGGTGCCCATGCTCGCGCGGCACATGCATTTGTACAAGTAAGCAAGAACAGCAGAGCCCCAGCTATACTGGGGTAAATCATCTAGACGCTCAAGATGATGAAGAAATCTCAAGCTGACTAGGTTCCTCGAAATGTTCGGGAATAAGACCCCTCCAAAAAATATCAGTAGAAGCAACCTCGTATACTGGTCAACATGATAATACGGTATATCGTCATCGATCAGAGGATGCATTTCCTCCTAGCACAGTCGAATAGTCGTCGATGAAAAACGACTGGCCCCATGCAGTATAGTCTCATCCTCTGGCTGGAAAGCAGTGAGCCACTACAGCGTGTCTAGGTACATACCACGCGTCATCTCTCTCATGCTAGGTGGCAGTGAAACAACCAATCCATCAACGGGTAGCCTATACAAAACCTCCACGTCCTGCAGTGTGACGGTGGCCTCGCCAATGGGCAGGAGGAAAGTGTGCTTCTCCGGCCTCCACCGCTCTATCAGGGCCATGATCAAAGACCAATCGAGCTGCAGCCGCCCGATCTCAATCATCCTGTAGAAACCAATGTCTCGCATGCGCGCGACTACACGTGCATGGAAAACTCTGCCATGCAGAAAGTCTCACATGTCGTCCACTCACCTGGCGTGGAGAGAGTGAGTCAGTAACTCACCCTCTCATATGTGGGCTGACTTATGGTCGCCCTATAACGAGTGTAGCTGATTGCTAAAAGGTCCGGGATGAATAGGTGGCGCCTCCATGTCGTCTACTGTAAATTAAACAACATTAATTTTATACTCCCTCCGTTTCAATTTATGTGAACCCATTTGACTGGGCACGGAGTTTAAAAAAGAGAGAAGACTTTTGAACTTGTGGTGTAAAATGAAGGACATATATTTTGTGTGGCTATAAATTATTGCATAAAGGTAAATTGTTTCCAAATAGGGAAAGGAGTCATTCTTTTTGCCACGGACTAAAAAGAAAATAGGTTCACATAAATTGAAACGGAGGGAGTATTAGTTTTATAATTTTCTATATTTGTTTTTGGATTAAATAAATAAATATTGACATATGGGTTCCAGGCTCCATATTTGGAGCCCAGTAGCACCAATTCTTTGATGTGTTAGTTTTAATTTTATATGCTTGTTTTTGGATTAAATAAGTAAATCTTTATAATTAAATATTGACATATGGGTTCCAGGCTCCATATTTGGAGCCTAATAGCACCATTTCTTCGATGTGTTAGTTTTATTATAATTTTATATGTTTGTTTGTGAATTAAATAATTAATTTTTATAATTAAATATTGACATATGGGTTCCAGGCTCCATATTTGGAGCCCAGTAGCACCAATTCTTCGATGTGTTAGTTTTATTATAATTTGATATGTTAGTTTGTAAATTAAATAATTAATTTTTATAATTAAATATTCAGATATAGGTTCCAGGCTTGATATTTGCGGCACAGTAGCACCAATTCTTCGATGTGTTAGTTTTATTATAATTTTATATGTTTGTTTGTAAAGTAAATAATTAATGTTTACAATTATCCAATATTTAATTATTAAAGATTCATATGGGTTCCAGGCTCGATATTTGTTGTCTAGTAACACCAAATATATATTGACTATAATTGAACAAAGTTTGTGTTTGATCTATCGGTTATTTAGCGTATTTTTGAGTATAAGAGATACTTAAACTATAGGTAAACTACACTAAAAGGCACTACATTTTACTACACTAAAATGAATTACATTTTAGTAACCTAAAAGGCACTATATTACTAGTCTTTAAGCAAAATAATAATTTAAACTAAACAAAACACAACAAATACATCGTAATCATAAAAATACATATAAATCGGTAATAGTAATAACATTTTTATTAACAAATAATAATGATTTTACAATTATATTAGATTTTTTTACAACATTTATATCTTAGTCCGGATAAAATAATATACTAATTTAATCGCAAAAAAAATACAAAACAATATACAACACATTCAAAACAACTAATATGCATCTTTTATACGAGTTTTAACAAAAACTAAGTTGGAATACATCGATTTAAGGTTTTTGGAAAGTTGAAAATTTGGCAATTTGAAGTCGAAACGAGCTACCCACAACGAAATATTGCCTTAGCTAGGATGTGGGACCGAGAATCTACACTCTTTGTGGGACGTGTGGGCTCCACACGAGGTTTTTTTGTTGTTAATGAAGGAGGCCGTTTTTGTTTTAAAAAATGAAGAAGAAGACGGGCAGAACGTGGGGGAAGGGAAGGGAAGGGAAGGGATATATTATTTTTGTAATATAAAACGCGATTCATTACCGCGTTTTATAAAAATCGCGGTTCATTACCGCGTTTTATATAAATCGCGGTAATGGACCGCATTTTATATAATAGTCTTTTCAGCTCCCTATAAATTGCGGTATATAATCGTGTTTTATATAAATCGCGGTTACATACCGTGTTTTACCTTAATTGTCCAAACTGCATTGTGGTTGCTGATGATGATGCTAAGAAGAAATTTAAAAAAGATAATAAAATAGTAAGAGGGTATTTGCTTAACCATATGACTAACCCTCTCTTTAATTTATTTATAAATTATAAATCTACTAAAGTCATATGGGGTAGCTTAGAGAAGAAATATAGTGCTGATGACGCGAGAAAAAAGAAGTATGTCGTGTCATTTAGAAGTATGTCGTTTCAAAATATTATTACTTATAGCAACCTTTTTCTATTTCATAGCAAAATAGGCACTCCCTCCGTTTCATTTTAGATGAGATAGTTTGACTCGGTACGGAGTTTAAGTAAAAGAAGAAAACTTCTAAAACGTGTGGTCTTAAAAGCTTAAAGGGTAAAAACTGTGGGGTCATGCCATTTGTATGGTTATAAAAACTTCTCATTAATGGTAAATGGGTAAAATGAAAAGTTTAAAGTTAAATTATTTCCAAATTTAGAAATATGTCATTTATTTTAAAACAGACTAAAAAGGAAAGTACCTCATCTAATTTGAAACGGATGGAGTATTTATTTTATACCTACCATTGAGGCATAAAATACACCAATTATGTTCTCTCCCCCCCCCCCCCCCCTCTATATCTCTCTATCTCTATCATCAGCAAGGTTCTCGATCCTCTCTCTTCTACCTCAAAGCAGCAGAATCATCAGCGTCATCATCGTGGTCATCGTCAGCGAAATGGACTCCCTTATTTTTTAAGCGAATTTCGGTTACTGTATTCATGAATACAGTAGCACGAATACAACGAAAATAGTCGTGTAACAACAAAATAGTAACTATAGGAAGCAATTTCGTATATGGTAGCCATAGAAAGTTAATTATCACTAAACAATAGTAGTTTTGAATACTTGCTGGTGAAGGTTCAAAATCTGCTAATTGGGATGAAACTGTTGACAAGGTATATACGTACAGATAGAAATCTACACTGCATAGCCGCCCACCAAAATAATAGCCAGTAAATATATTTTTTTTTTATATTAATGTATAATATAGATATAATGTACAAACTCTATACATAAATGTGTATATTTTTGAATATTGGCTAATGGATGTAATCATTTTTAGCCGATTTGCAAAATGTGTTCAACGCCCGGATAAAAATATGACTGACATTGCTTGATTAAGAGTAGAGCATGCTGATCTTTAAAAAACGAAAAAAAGTTCAGTGGGAGTATGTATATGTGTACGTTATAATTAGAATATAATTTCATCGTGGAGGTACAAAAGTTGTGATCTTTGCATTTACAGTGTTCCAAAGGGTTAAGATTTGAGATTACATAACCGTGTGGATGAGATTTATTTTTTTAATTCATTTGCTTCAAAAAATCAGAACAGCTACTCCACGCAGTGATCGAGTATGTCTATGACTAAAAAAAGACAGTCCGGTGCATTAAGCTCCCGCAGTGCACGGAATCCGAGAAAGACCGGACTACAAGGGTATATTGTACGCAGCATCAGCCTGAGTATGTCTAGGAGACTGTTTTAAAATGGCATTGGCTTAGCATGATTATAAAAAGAGGCCAACTTCGGAGAAAAAAGCTCAAGAATATAATCACGCTAGCTGAGAGGGAAAGCAATGAATTTGACTTCAGAATACAGCAAAACTAACACTGCACTAACTGATCTAAAATTAATTATGACAATGGTATCACCACTATAACCTCTGCAACACTATTTTGAAGCAGAGGAAATTGAATCTCCAGTTATTACAAAATTTTCGATGGGACTTTTAAGGGAAGGGGGTTGGAGTTGGTGGAGGAATAATTTACAAAATTTAACTAAAAGGTACCTTCCCAACCAGGCTGAGTTGATCGACTGATTGGACTAAAAGGGCCACCTTGTATCCCATCATCCAGAATAAGTTTCTTCGCCCCTGTTGAGTTTCTTTTCCTTGTGCTACAGGGGATGCTAATTTTCAGTTTGGTGTCCCTCCAAAGCAACTCCATGCGTGGCTAGCTTTTAAGGCTAGCCTCATCGGAACAATTTATTATCTTACATGAAATATGCATAGCATAGCCGCGAACTAGCTCTGTTCCAAAAAAACATGAATATGCTACAGACGTCAAGACACTTCTTCGAGCAATGCGAGTGGTTGGCTCCTTATATCTAAAACAAACAACAAATGAAGAGTACAGCAGCCTGCCTGCAACCTATTACGCAAATCAGGAGGAACATTGATTAATACCCCCTACGTCCAATTTGCTTGCCGCACTTTCACTTTGCATAATAATTAAGAGAAGCTGAAAATGTTTAGTTATCTGTTGAGAGACATGTTGGACAGTGAGAACTCCATCCCTGTATAACAACACTGCACTATAAAAGCCAAGTTTTTTTCGGAACCAATTTTCATGTTATGTTATAATATATGTTCTCCATAACAGCACTTCGCTATAATAACCAAAAATATCTAGAACAAACGAGGATGTTATAGAGAGGTTTGACTGTATCATTTTTCGACTTTCTGTATCGCAGAATGATATAATAAGGATAAATTTGTATTGACAATAATAAAAGTAGGACCCACAAAACATTTTGCAGTATTTTAAGATGTACTAAAATTTCCACTCAAGGGAACAACATTGTCGGACAACTCAAAAAGGAACGTAGTATGAACACTTCTAGACACAGCCAGGTAAAAAATTCCCCAAGCTAATTTGTTTGTGCTATAATAATGACGAGTATGTTTCTAGCTTGCATCTCCAGGCACTAAGCCATTAACGGCAAGTTACTCCTGCTTAAAGTGAAGGTTGAGTAGTCACATGCTTCAACTCAGTTTAGCAAAAGTTCACAAGCTTTATGTTGATTATTAAGCTCACTGGGTTACTGAGTCAAAGAAGGTTTTTTATTTCTCCATGGTTTCAATTTGGGCTGCAGACTGGGAACTCTGGAAGGGAACTAAATTGACACTTTCTTGGAACCATGCAAGACAGAACCGAGCCGATCGAGAAAAACTTAATTCTGTAGAATTTTACACTACATTTGTGAACTGTATAGGGCTTCATGATGAAAATGGGGGCAAGTCCTCTGAGGCCATTACAAGTTCAATATTAGGCATGCACTTAATAAGCTTTGCTCAATTTTACGAACTATAAAGGAGTGGGGATATCCTATATGCTTTGCTCAAATTTACGAACATTAAAGGAGTGGGGATGTCCTTTCTTCGTTTATGAGAAGGTAAGCCGACAAACTTTATTTTATAAAAAAAATATGGGCCAAGCAATAATCTAACTCAGGCAATCAGGAAATAACGTCAAATCTCACGTAATTAAAGCAAACAAAATAAAGCCATAGCTGCACAACATATGCCGCCCAGAACTAGTGTCAACCTGTATTTGGTATTTGGATGCTATAGGAAATGACTGGGCATCAGAAGCTGTGGTTTCTCCTTGGCTTCTTCAATTTCAACTGATGCTGCAGCTTTTATTTCCTCGACCCTTTTATCCCATATACCATCTATTAGCTTCCATGTTTCATCACTAATTATCTGGGTCTGCATAAAAAAAAAATGCCATCAATACATAGAGTATTCATCATAAAGATCACTAAATACAGCATCCATTGTGCTTACCTCCATAGGTCGTGGTGCCCCAAACGTTGAAAATCCAACATTTCCAGGAGCAAACGTCACCCTCCCTGGAAGTGAAACTCCATGGACTCCCCACCTTCCAGCATATATAAGGGCTCCATATTCATCTATAGGACTCACAGTAGGCTGAAAAATGAAAGAAACTTTAGAACTACAAATGATATTTTGCTACAATTCAAGTAGAAGAGTAATATTAAGCAAGCAGAGTGGCCAAGCACGAGAGGGGGAAAAAGCAAGAGGCAGTTACTCGTATGCCACCGACAGCAAGCATAATGGCATTTTCCGAGTGAATAGGTGTTGTCGATCTCTAAATTATGCAACCTGTAACCCAAGAGCTTGGACACAAGCCCAGTTTGCCTGTATGCCAAATCTACTCCAAAGAACACCGAACCAGTACAACCTCCTCGAAAATGTTTTATCAATGACACAAGTGTACTCTGGAAAGCTCCTTCTTAGTTGTTTTTATTTCTTTGTCTTTTTTTTTTTTGGGAGGAAAGAAAAGGAATAGAAAAGAAGAAAATTGCATAAGTCTTCCTCAATCATATCAGTAAAACTGCTGGCAAGAGAAGTAACGAATCACCTGAGGACTTTTAGGCGAGCTTTTGTATATGCTCCAAATTTCATCAGCTTTGATCTCTCCTTCCTCAAGCAACACATCTGATCAACACTCAACACACAAGCATGAGCCAATCAACAGTAAGTATCCAAAGCCCGTTGCACAATTTTACAAATCTTAGATGGAGACAGTCATTAAAGTGGCTAGATAATCAAGGTTAAATAACTTTACCTGTAATTGTCTCTACAGCAGCGTGGTTTTCCTTTAGAATAGACAAACATTTCTCCACGGCATATCTCATGTACTCATCTCTAAGTGCTTCAATTTTAGGAGGGAGCTGCAAAGCACAATAACAAGAATGGAAATTAGACATCTAACAAACCTATAGCTTATATAAAATCAAGTATATACTCACGTTTGGTACGAGATCTTTCTGGTATCTGTAATAAGCTTTTCCCAAGGCAGTCAACCCTGTCTGCAGTATCAAAAATTCTGCAAGCCTGGAAGCTTCTAAAGTTGCTTTTGCAGAGATCCAGCATAGATTGTCAACTCCAAACATTTCTTCCTCAATTACTCTGGCTACAGAGTCAATCTATCAGTGGTCCACATGAAGGAATCAAACCAAGCAAACAGAAAATAACAAAGAAACAAAAAAAAGGCCTTTTAAGCAGGTTGATACTGCAACACGTGATGTCTATTTATCTTTGATATTAGGGGTATTTCCATGGGTTTGCCATGTTATTGTGTTCATACAGCTGTATTGAATCTATCATGTTCTAAATTGTGCAACCTCTCTCAAACCAATGCCTTACAAACTTTGAAACTTTGAAAAAGATGTAATAAAGCACAAACTTAGAGACATTACGAGACCAACAGATTACCAGTTTGAATTATGATAGATCTACGAGACTACGATAACGGCTATACTTTTGCTAAGAATATTGATGGAAATTTATAAGAGAGGAAGAAGAATTTTGCAAATGACATTCATTGACCTAGAAAAAGCAGAGTGTAAAAGAAGTGCTGAGACAAAAGGAGTTTATATCAAGTATATAACGCTATAAAAGATATATAGATGACAGTCATAAGTATGAAAAATAGCGGAAGAAGATACGCAGAAGTGTCCCGTAATCGTGAGTTTATACCAAGGATTTGCCTTGAGTCCTTGTTTGCCCCTGTTGTGGATAATCTAACCAATAGTATTGAGAATAACGTTCCATGGTGCATGTCATTTTTAGATGATATTATGTTAATCGACGAAACTAATCAACGAAATTAACCAAAAGCTCGAATTATGAAAAAGCACTATAGAGCATTCTTTTAGGGTAACTAAAATTAAGACGGAGTACATGCATGATAGACTATGATGATGATGATGGTCATGATGATGTAACATACATTACAAAAAATTGGATTGTTGAGAGTGCTATGGGACAGGAATCTAACCAACAAAATGGAAAGCAAGCTTTATCAAAATAGTTGTGAGAATGAAGGGCCTTAGATGAGGGAGCGCTATGCGACAGGAAGACCGAAATCATTGAAGAAAGAATGTTGGGTATTAGATGAGTTCCGTTGAAACGCAGATGTGCAGTCATATAATGTTACATACATTCGAAATAACCACGTTCTAGTCGCAAAATATCCATATCGACAATAACAATTAGTTGGGATTAAGGCTTTATTATTGTGGTCGCACATAAATTAAGCTGGTGTTTGCCATGAACCCCTTTTTGGCCTTTTTTAGCTTGGTCAGATACTTGTATGCCAATGCAGGAAGTAATGTTGAATTTTAGAGGACCCTTAGTCCAAAAAACTTTAATTAGACCTAAAACAAATTAATAAGTGATTTACGCTCTAATTGAGTGAAACGCACATAGAGAATTCATATATCTAACCCTAACTAGTCGGAAATAGAAGCGCAGAATATTGATTGCTTGATTAATATGAGTAAGTATAGGCTTAAATTCCCAATATTTCTACCTAATGATTGTATCAACTTTTAATATATCTGAAATTATCTCATTTTTGGTTTAATTTTAATTCCTTTTTCCTTTTTTGATAGAAATGCAGGGCAAGGCTGCGTACAATAGACCCCTGTGGTCCAGCCCTTCCCTGGACCCCGCGCATAGCGGGAGCTTAGTGCACCGAGCTGCCCTTTATAATTGATAGTAAGGTTTAATTTGAATTCTTACAGCAGCAGTGACATAACCAAAAGGTTATGAATGTCAAAGCTTCCAATTTTAAAACTTTCCATATGAAATTACAGTCACTGAGCTCCTGGAGTCAACATAGAAGGTTAAGGTCATTGTACTCCTATCTAGCATACTCCTTGGCTCCAATGGGTAGCTTGTTCCGCAACTTAACTCTCGACAACCTCACAGCTGATATGCTTGAAACTCACTGGTGGGTGGAGATCACCATTTGGAGGGTTTATCAGGGATAGACATTATTCTTACGCTGTAAAATGAACAGGAGTTGAAACATAGATTCAGGAAAGCATCACCCAAGTAGAGATACAGAAAGGTTCCTGAACTTCTTTTGGGTAAGGTAGAAAGGTTCCTGCACATCAAGTTTACTTCCAACAAAAGCTCTAATATTTTCCCCTAACTTTACTTAATCTACTACATCAATTTAAGTATATCCATACTCATTATATGGATCCAGCATTGTTTTACTTTAACGAACTTTCCCATTCTCAAGGACTTGCTTAGCAAATTCCCCTGTTAATATTCTCCTTATCTAAATAATAAAGTAGCAGGAAGCTGCAGAGAACCTAAGAAAGTCACATAACGTGTTATAGCACAATACCATTGTTGGAGATGGGAACAGTGAGAAACCGATTTCAAACAAAAGATCCATAAAGAAGATTCACACAAGTGTTTATAGAACGACAATATTGAACACGGAAATATTATTTCATTTTCCAACTTACGAGCACATGCACGGACTATTGAGTTCACATAATCTGCTTTCCTTTTAAATACTCTGCCTCCAATTTCCATGAATTGCATATTGGGCTGACTACGGATGGATTTGATATCCGTCTGACATTATACCAAAGACCACATATACAGGAATATGAGCACATTGCAAATTTAAGAAATACTAAGAATGAGTAACATGATATCTGTATGAGTTAAACCTCAGTGAATGGTCGGTAGGGATCTGGAAGGTAACATGCAAGAACTGCAACAGCAGCTTCTCTGTAAGCTAGTCTTAGCGTTAGCTCCGCAGGGACCTCAGTACTATCCTCTTGACCCGTTTCAAATGTGCCTTTTTGCTGTAATATTAAATGATATAACATGAACATAATGAACTGATTCAAACATATAAAGATGCTGCATATCTCAATTTTTAGCACCCACCCTCTTCAAGGCCTCCATAAGTTCATCTCGTCCAATATAATCTAAGTCTTTCCTCGCAGTCAATATTCCAGCTTCATTCCTGCCCAGAAGAAGGTGTGAGCTAGTCCCTCCAAGTGCTGAATTAAAAGGAATTACAGTTGAGGATTATGTACAATATATTTTGAAGTTCAGCTCCAGTAAAATCTTCTGTGAGCTCTGCAATTTCCTGTAACAAAGTGTCCTTTTCCTCTTCAGACCGGAAAAATTTATTTCGAGCATGTACCTGAGATGTTTGAAATGAAGATCAAACATACTGACACAAGAAATTCAGACAATCTTCTAATGATTAATAGATGTCAATCATTAGTGAGCAAGCAGCGACATACCATCAATATGGCCAGTCTACCGTCTTTTGAGGGCAAACCGACCCTAATAATCTTGTCAAATCGGCCCTTTCTTAACAGCGCAGGATCAAGAATGTCCAATCTATTGGTTGCACCAATAACTAATACCTGACAAACCAGCATTTAACAGCAAACCTTAGAAGCTCTTATTACTTCTTTATGGGAAACCATCATCTTAACTATACTGTACCTGTGATGTTGACACTTTAAATCCATCCATTTCCGTCAATATCTGAAGAAGCCCCTGTTCCCTCTCTGCACCACCCTAAGAAAGCAAACACATGTCTTTTACTACATAAAATTATTTCAACGCAGTGCAGATGAATGTTAATTAACGAAATTAATGAGCGAACCAACTGAACGTACTAAGGAGAAGCAAGATGTTTGGTATTAGAAGTAATACAGAATATATGTATTATAGATTTAGCTCCCCATAACAAGAATGAAGTTGAAGTGATATCAGACGGGACTGCAGTTCCTAGGGTAGACAACCCAGATATTTAAACTCAGTGTTCTAGAAGAATGGTATGACTGACAGATCAAGAGATAACAGATTTATTAGAATAGCTTAAATAGAAGGGTGCAGCAGGACAGCTCTGCACTAGGAAGATATTTACCCCCCTGAAAGGCAAATTCTATAGGAGATTGTGAGACCAAAAATATTTTAGGGGGTGATGTTGAGACTATAAGGCCTAAGATATTCACAAGATGAGTGTCATAGAAATGTAGATGTTAGAATAGATCTATGATTATACAAGATTAGACATGATCATAAAATGATTACAGTCACTAAAAGGTGTAAGTAGCACATATAGAGGCTAAAACAAGAGAAGGTAGTCCGGGATGGTTCGGCTATGTTCTCTGTGGACTTCCAACTGCACCGGTCCATAAATATGGCACTACGATAATCAAAAGTGTTAAGATCGAGAGGAGGCAGAACTAAAATCACGTGAAAAGAAGTTGTTTGCCAACAGTCTCTCGATATCTGTGAAAACTTAGAAAAACATAACATAATATAAGCAAAAGATCCTTATAGGCGATACCAACTAGTTTGAATTAAGGCTTAGTCATGTTGATACACTTACATACCTTTGGTGTTCGCCAGGAGTCTTTTTAGATTGTTCAGAGTATTGTATGTCGGTAATGCAGAGAACCTCTAGTGTTAGAGAACTCCTAATTTATTTGTATAGACAAATTATTGAAAGGAAACAGTCCACAGGAGCTGACCTATTTCCTATCCCATCTAATTCAGGATTGAGGCGCAGTTATTGTGTTTCTGGTAGTGACAAGTCTTCAATATATTATTTAATATTGCACTTGTGGATACCAAAAGGCTAAGCAATACTCAAAGTAAAGATGATCACCAAATTGACAAAGGAACACCTGAAAACAAACTATCCACCAGATGTGCTTTAGTTAATCTAAGTCCCTCTATTTAACCCCCTTCCCAAAAGAAAACCCACCCTTTATTGCTTTTATTTTTTTTAGCAAGCACCTTTTTTCTTGCTTTTTTGTACATTTGTTGTAAGTTTAGAAGTGAAAGACACAATAGCGTGTAGGCACAGCTCTTAGAGAACAAGGATATGGAAATATCTGCAGATGGGTTAAGAAGACATGCATCCAAGTTTCATATGAACTTAAACGTCATTTCATAATTACCAGCAAAGAGTGATATCTCAAAACCAAAAATTACTAACGGGAGAATATAAGTTATTTATTATGCAAAGAAAAATATATTGTATCATACCCCACCAATATCTGGTCCACCACGTTTGCTGCCAATTGCATCTATCTCGTCAATGAAAATAATAGAAGGAGAAAATGATCTGGCACTGGAAAAAAGGTCCTTCACACGTGAAGCAGCCACACCGGCAAACATCTGCATAGAGGTGAAAGGTTAGACGCTACAAGTGCCGACAAAACAAAAGGAGAAATTTCTGAATCAAATACTGGAGTGCTAGTATAGATAGTACACACATATGGAAGTAAAGAAGCTTGGGCTAAGGGCCTTAGAGCACATGCTTCTAGTTTTGTCTACTTCCTCCTACTTATTTTTCCATATCTTGGGTTACATTCTGCTGAAGGTTTAAAGAATATTGCTGAAGTCACCAACTCGTTTGATAGGCAGGAAAAAAGATATCTGCTTTTTGGGATAATTGATAGATATTCTTAGGACATGCTGTCCCTCTATACAGCAAGACAAAGAAGGAATGCTGACTAATAGAGCTAACCCAAACTCCATAGCATGAAGGAGAAACAACAAGGTATACATAGCGGCAAGGGATAAAAGGAACGTGGAAAATTTTATCACCATTTTCTGACCAACATGCACTTTGAAATAGGCAATTTAGAGCTCTGAAATAATTTTATAGCCTGTTTGGCCAAGCTTCTTGGGAGGCCAGAAGTGCTTTTTTTCCCAAAAGCACTTTTTTTTCCTAACTTGAGGTGTTTGGCCAAGCTTATTTGGGAAAAAAAAGTGCTTTTGGGAAGAAGCAGAAGCAGTTTCAGAGAAGCAGAAAAAAGTAGCTTCTTTCCAAAAGCAGAAGCAGAAGCAGTTTTGACTTTTCTTCTTACCT
>MU748934.1:2184-29401 GCA_026770625.1 Nicotiana glauca
GATTGGAGATTTTGCCATCGTAGCTGAGCAAGGTGACCGCCAGCGTTCGCGGCACCGTATCTTTTCCTTTGATTCTAAATTCCAATATGTATATTACTGGTCTTATAGTAGTGTTTAGATTCCTTAGATGCTCATGACTTGTGACACCCCGATTTCGGGCTGAGTTGGGCTGGTTCCCCGTTTTATTATTTTTCTTCCGCATTTATGATAATGTTATCTATGGTTTTGACTCATTCGTGTTAAGCAATTGTTAAAAGAGGTATTGTTAATCTGTTGGCGAGCCTTGTCTTCACGAGAGGCGCCATCACGACCGGATTTGGGATTTTGGGTCGTGACACGGGAGATCCTCGGTTTTTTTACTGGAATTTGGAAAGAAAAAGCTCCACGGTTTTTTGTACAGGAGATCCTCGGTTTTTGGCCGGGATTTGGAAAGAAAAAGCTCCGCGGTTTTTTGGCTGGGAGATCCTCGGTTTTTTGGCCGGGATTTTAAAAGAAAAAGCTCCGCGGTTTTTTGGCCGGGAGATCCTCGATTTTTTGGCCAGGATTTTGAAAGTAAAAGCTCCGCGGTTTTTTGGCCGGGAGATCCTCGGTTTTTTGGCCGGGATTTGGAAAGAAAAAGCTCCGCGGTTTTTTGGCCGGGAGATCCTCTGTTTTTTGGCCGGGATTTGGAAAGAAAAGGCTCCTCGATTTTTGGCCGGGAGATCCTCGATTTTTTGGCCGGGATTTTGAAAGAAAAAGCTCTGCGGTTTTTTGGCCAGGAGATCCTCGGTTTTTTGGCCGGGATTTGGAAAGAAAAAGCTCCTCGGTTTTTTGATTTCTTTTTCTTTTGGGGTTTTCATTTTCATTTATTTTCTTCTTCTTCTTTTTGTCCTTCTTTTATTTTTCTTTTTATTTTTCCTTTTCAGTTAGCAAAACGCATGAAAGAATTTCTGGAAACTTCCCTTTCTGTCGCTTTCCTGCTGCGAAGCTATTTTATCGCTTGCGCATTTCATTTCTTTTGGGTCGCACCTGTTTCTTGCATGGTTGCTTTGAGTGGAACCTATTTTCAACAAAGAACAATTTATTAGTTTGAAACGGTGGTTGGTTTTGTGGCCTTGATCATCCCAATTGCTTGATCCCGGCCCCCTTTTCGTTGAGAACTTTGCTGCTTGTTGGCCTTGAGGGTGAATCTCTTTTCAAACCGACCTGGTTCAACTCTCAGGGTTTCATTATGACTCGCCCGTGTAGGCTCTGGCTTTTTCACTTTATTCTTCCCTTAGGACCTTTGTCTTTGACTTTCTTTCTTTTCAAATGCCTTTACTTTGAAAGCATCAATCACATGGTCAATCGGGATTGGACTGACGCACACGCTGAGGCTGGGTATTTTCTTTGGCTTTTGCCAGCAGAGCCCTATAGAACCAATCATGCCACCTTTTCTTTGCAGTAATTCCAGAATTAGAGTTAAACCGAAAGGGATTCAAAAGAAGAAATATACAAAAGACAAGCAGATGAGTTTAAAGAGAAGTGTCCCTTTCAGGGGAAAAGAAGGACTTATCTGGGATGTGCATGCTGGCTTCAAATGAACATGACATGCTTCTTGGACTGGACGCCCGACCCACACAAACTTTCCAGCTTCTCGTGAACCCATTGATCCGCATTTTAGAACCAGGGAACTTTGCCAGGACTTTTTTAGTGATGAGATGTCTTCTTTTCGGCCGACAGCACCCTTTGCGGGTTTTCGCCAATCGACCTTTCTCATTTCTCTTCTCACCGTCGCTCGATAGTGCTCTTTGCGAGTTTTCACTATGCGGACTCTCTCATTTTTAGTTTCTCTACTCACCATCGCCTTATGGTGCCGAAGGTTTTCGCCAATAAGACTCTCTCATTTTGTTATTCTCAATTTGCATTGTGTCAGATTCCAACAATGATGTTTTTTACTTTCCTGCTTTTGCCAATTGATCGGAAGGACTTGGATAAGTTCTTTGGGTAAAAAGGATTTTGAGTGGAACTACAACTTTGGAACCATTTCGGTGGATTCATAACCTAACCATCGTATCATCCGCCTCAGTTTCAATTTTGGGAATTAGGGATTTTTGTTTTGGTGTGTCTGAACCTCAGGGAGAGGCTACCTACGTATCCTTTCGGAATCAAGTCAAACGTAGTTCAGGCAGATAATTTTTGTCTTTGTTGTTTTTTTTTTTTTGTGTTTTGTTTTTCTTTTTCTTTTTCTCTTTCCTTTTCTTCTTTTTTTTCTTTCTTTTTCCTTTCTTTTCCTTTTTGTACTTTCTGGTTACAAAGAGGGTAGTCAAAGAAATGGAACCGGCTCAAAGGGTTTACGAAGGATTGATAGTGTTTGGGGTAGCGGGAAGGAAAGCCTTCGTCATCTCAATTGCACAAAAGCCATCACCCCAGAAGGTCTAGACATAGTACCTTTTTACTGCATCCGCATTGACTGCTGTTTCAGGATCATTTCCTTCAATGTCTCCTAGATACACTGCTCCTTTTGGCAAAATCTTCCAGATGATGTATGGACCTTTCCAATTGGGAGAAAACTTTCCTTTTGCTTCCTGGTGATGAGGGATAATACGTCTGAGCACGAGCTGTCCCACTTCGAAGTTCCTGGGATGTACTTTCTTGTTATAGGCGCGGGCCATTCTTTGTTGGTACAACTGACCATGGCACACTGCGACCATCTGTTTTTCATCAATTAGTGACAACTGCTCTAGCCGAATTTTGACCCACTCACTATCCTCGATTTCTGCTTCAACGATTATACGAAGCGAAGGGATTTCTACTTCTGAAGGTATGACTGCTTCAGTTCCATAAACCAATAAGTATGGGGTGGCTCCGATTGATGTACACACTGTGGTGCGATACCCGAGTAATGCAAAAGGCAGCTTTTTATGCCATTGCCTGGAGTTTTGAATCATCTTTCTCAAAATCTTCTTGATGTTTTTATTCGCTGCTTCAACTGCCTCGTTGGCTTTTGGCCGATAAGGGTAGAGTTTCTGTGCGTTATCTTGAATCGTTCACATACCTCTCCCATCAAACGACTATTTAGGTTTGCAGCATTGTCAGTAATGATAGTTGCAGGAATACCAAAGCGACAAATGATATTGGAATGCACAAAATCTACCACAGCTTTCTTGGCGACCGACTTGAGAGTGATGGCCTGAACCCATTTTGTGAAGTAATCGATTGCAACCAATATGAATCTATGCCCGTTTGAAGCTTTCGACTCGATTGGCCCAATGATGTCCATACCCCAGGCAACAAACGGCCAAGGTGCTGACATCGGATGGAGCTCTGTCGGAGGTGCATGAATCGAATCACTGTGCACCTGGCATTGATGACATTTTCGAACAAAGCCGAAGCAATCCTTTTCCATGGTCATCCAATAATATCCCGCTCACAGGATTTTCTTTGCCAAAACATATCCGTTCATATGAGGTCCGCACACCCCTGCGTGCACCTCATGCATAATTCTTCCGGCTTCTTCCGCATCAACGCATCTTAGAAAGTTGAGGTCCAGGGTCTTTTTATACAAAACATCGCCGCTTAAGAAAAAGCCACTTTCATGTCGTCTAATGGTTCTCTTCTGGTCTCCAGTAGCTTGTTCGGGGTACTCTTGTGTTTTCAGAAATCTTTTGATATCATGATACCAGGGTTGAATGCTGGGTTCCACCTCGACCGTATTACAATAACCGTGCCTTTCTTTGATTTGAATTTCTAGGGGATCAATATGGGCATTGCCTGGGTAAGACAGCATTGAAGCTAAAGTGGCGAGTGCATTTGCTAGTTCATTGTGACTTCGAGGGATGTACCTGAACTCTATTGACTTGAAACGTTTAGTGAGATCTTCCACGTGTTGCCGATATGGACTGAGCTTAACGTATCGAGTCTCCCATTCCCTTTGTGCTTGCCGGATAATCAAATCGGAGTCCCCCATGATCAATAAGTCTTCGACTTCCTTGTCAATTGCCATATTCATGCCCATTATGCAGGCTTCATATTCAGCTGTGTTGTTTGTGCAGAAGAATCGGAGCCTAGCTGTAGCTGGATAGTGCTGACCTTTGGGTGTGTCAAGATTGCTCCAATGCCTACACCTCTTGCATTTACCGCTCCGTCAAAGAACATTTTCCAAGCACGAGTGTCTTCAGAGATAGTTTCTACTGAATTAACTTCTTCATATAGGAAGTATGTGCTCAATGGTTGGTATTCCTCGTCAACCGGGTTTTCCGCTAAATAATCTGCCAACGCCTGGGATTTCATTGCTGTGCGAGTGACATAGACTATGTCAAATTCAGTGAGCAGGATTTGCCATTTTGCCAGTCTCCCGGTGGGCATCGGTTTCTGGAATATATATTTCAAAGGATCCAACCTGGTTATGAGGTAGGTAGTGTGGGCTTGAAGATAGTGTCTCAACTTCTGAGCGACCCACGTAAGAGCACAGCATGTTCTCTCCAACAAAGTATACTTGGACTCGTAGCTGGTGAACTTCTTACTCAGATAGTAGGTTGCCCGCTCTTTCTTGCCGGTTATATCGTGTTTCCCCAGAACGCAACCAAAAGAATTTTCCAACACCGTTAGATACAAGAAGAGAGGTCGCCCTGGCTCGGGTAGGACCAACACCGGAGGATTTGACAGATATTCCTTGATCTTGTCAAAGGCCTCTTGACATTCGGATGTCCATTTGATTGCTGCATCTTTCTTCAACAGTTTGAATATGGGCTCACATGTGGTAGTCAATTGAGCGATGAACTGACTAATATAGTTTAGCCTGCCTAATAGGCTCATCACATCCTTCTTAGTTGTTGGAGGAGGTAGATCTCGAATAGCTTTTATCTTTGTTGGATATAACTCAATACCTCTTCTACTGACTATGAAACCCAGGAGCTTGCCTGATGGGACTCCGAAGGCACATTTGGCCGGATTCAGCTTCAAATCATACTTGCGTAGCCGTTCAAAGAATTTTCTCAAATCTCTAACGTGGTCACTCTGAGTTCGCGACTTGATGATTACATCATCCACATATACCTCTATCTTTTAGTGCATCATGTCATGAAAAATGGCGGTCATGGCTCTCATATATGTTGCCCCGGGGTTATTCAGCCCAAATGGCATGACCCGATAGCAATAGGTACCAAGCGTCTTCTTCATCTATCAACACCTGGTGATATCCTGCGTAACAATCCACGAAGGACTGTATTTCATGTTTGGCGCAGTTATCAACAAGGATGTGGATGTTGGGCAGCGGAAAATTATCTTTGGGACTCGCCCTATTCAAATCTCTGTAGTCCACACACACCCGGGTCTTCCCTTCCTTCTTTGGCACATGAACCACATTGGCTAACCATGTAGTATATCGGACGACCCGGATTACCCCTTCTTTTAGCTATTTTGTGATTTCTTCTTTGATCTTATCACTGATATCGGTTTTAAACTTTCTTTGCTTTTGTTGCAATGGAGGACTATCGGGAAAAATTGGCAGTTTGTGCACCACTAGATCCACACTCAGTCCTGGCATATCATCATACGACCAAGCAAACACATCTTAAACTCAAACAAGAGTTGGATTATTGCATCTCAAGTTTTCTCATCTGTGTGAATGCTTATTTTGGTTTCCCTTATTTCTTCGGCAGTTCCCAAATTAACCGGTTCAGTGTCATTCAGATTTGGCTTAGGTTTGTTCTCAAATTGTTCCAATTCTCGGTTTATTTGCCTAAAAGCCTCCTCTTCATCATATTCCAGTTCTTGATTCATTATTTCACAGTTAGACAGCGTGTTCGAGTCGGGGCATGAAGTCCGCAAGCATGTCATGTTATTTAAAGCCGCATTATTATAACTAAAAAGAAAAGATAAAAGGGAAAAATAACAAAAATTAGAAAGACTAAAGAGAAAATGGACGATGAAATATTGATTTCATTTCTTGGAATTTTTGAAAGATAACAGGGTTTACATTCATGAATTCAAAAGACAAGAGAATAAAAGAAACATCCGAGTTACACCCTAAAATAACCCGAGATGCAGCAAAGGTGACAAGGCTAGTCTACCGGGACTCCTGCCTGATCGGGAAAGGCGTAGCCTTCCAATTTTGGAGTTTGGCATCTCGTCCCATGTAGAGCACCTCAGCAGTGCTAGTCCCTTCTCCTGGCTGGACCATGTTGGCTTCATAAAGCATTTTCCTCATAGCTTCACAGATATCTTCTACTTTATCAGCCGTGAACACCTCATCTTCCTCTTTTGTGCCATACTTAGGCTTGACAAAGGTCTCATACAGATGTGGCAATGGTTGCGGCAGAACCCATCCATTTTTCTTTCTTTCATCGGCCCATTTCTCATCATCTAGGGTAGGGTGGAAGCCTATCCCAAAGTACTTTTTTGCTGCGGGTAGTGTTCCCGGTTCGGCTATTCCTTGCAATGCTTTTCCCAACCCTTTTCCTGATTTGAAACCATGTTAATCATTTCCTTGGCCACCATGATCGAAGCATTGGATAAGAAAAGCTAGGGGCATAGATGTCCTTCCTTATACTGATCAGCTGCGATGATTTCAAAGGCTTGATAGACAATATGCTCACTCCCCACCCTCGCCTCCAGGCATGGTATAGATGGGTCACGATATATGTACTGCTCACCTTCCCTATGGACCATGATCTCCTGATCTTCATGCTGAAATTTCACCATCTGGTGGACGGTTGAGGGCACAGCTCCTGCGGCATGGATCCAAGGCCTTCCCAAAAGAAAGTTGTAAGATATGTCCATGTCTAACACTTGGAAAGTCACCTCGAAATCCACCGGGTCTATGATCAGTATCAAATCAATTTCGCTGATGGTAACTCTTTTAACACCATCGAAGGCTCTCATGTAAACATTATTTGGACGAATCCTTCCTGTCCCTATTTTAATTCCTTGCAAAGTGGATAGTGGGCAGATGTCAACCCCCGAGCCTCCGTCCACCATGACCCGCTTAACGTAGTAACCTTCACATTTGACTGTCAGGTGCAAGGCTTTATTGTGAGCAGCTCCTTCTGGAGGCAAATCACTTTTACTGAAGGAGAGTTGGTTGATAGCGAAGAATCTTTCTGACATCCTTTCAAGTTGTTCAACCGAAGTCTCGGCTGGCACATATGCTTCGTTCAGAGTTTTCATAAGGATTTTCTGATGTTCGGTAGATTTGGTCACCAATGACAGCAGTAACACTTGCTCAGGACACTTCCTCAATTGGTCTACTGTTTCATAGTCTGGCATTTTCATTTTCTGAAAGAATGTCTCTGCTTCTTCGGCGCCCACCGGCTTTTTAGATGGAAGACGCTTTCGTGTGGCGCTGTTTACCTCTTGTATATTTGAATATTTTTCAACGAGGACTGTTCCTGGCAGTTCTCCCGAGATTTCCTTGCCTTTGTACATGACCACTGTTGGTTGGTAGTTCCACGGCACTGTAGAGGGGTCAGTCATAGGCTTCTGTGGTGCGCGTCCAATAACCACTGGCTCACTCAGCTGAGACGGTTTAATTGTCCCCCGCACCACGTAGTCCCCTTTCGGCACATACATTTGTGTCCCTTTCTTCACTGCGTACTTCCTTAGAATGCTCACAACTAGTGGTTTTTCTTGGGGACCTCGCGGAACATAAAGAACCCCGGGTTTAGGGGTACCGGCTCTGCTTTTGTCTCAGTTTTCTCCTCAGGCTCAATGTTGACAGCTTTATTCTTCTCCTCCTCTTTTTCCTACTACGGGACTAACTTGGGTTTCCTTTCGGCATTGACAATAGCAATTATGGCTTTCAGAGCCGGGTCAAAGTCTCGGTATTCAGAAATCATGCCGATTACCGGCCCGTTGTTATGAGAGGGCAAGGGATTATTGGTAACATTCGGGGCTTCTTCATCCCTCAACACTATTTTCCCTTGTTCGATCAAATCTTCCACAGCTTTTTTCAATGTCCAACAGCTGTCAGTACTGTGCCCTTCAACCCCTAAATGATAGGCACAATGAACACCTCGTTGATAGGCTAGAGATTCTGGATTCGGCCTGTTTTGGGGAATAGGCTGTAATTGGTTCATCTAGACGAGTTTTGGGAACAAACTGGAATATGGTTCACCAATCGGGGTAAAATTTGGTCGCCTAGGCGGTTCCCGAGGGAGGAAATTATTTTGTGGTGGTTGGGGGTTATCTTAGTTTTGGTAAGGTGGCTGGTTTCTCTGGAATGGAGGTGGGTTTCGGTTAGCTTGTGGTTGCGGGCGGCCGAGAGGTTGAGCATTCATTACTGCATAAGGCGGAGAAGCATAAGTCATATCTGTGTGAGGGTAATAGTGCTGAGGGGCTCTTTCTGAGAACACCGGTCTAGGAGCCCAGTACCTTCTTCCGCCCGATGTTGCCATCACTATTTCTTCTTTCTTTTTGCCCTTAGCCATTCCTCCTGACCGCCCTTGGATGGCTCGGGAGGTTGCTCTTATGGCCGATTGGCTCAAGATTCTGCCCGTTTTTAGACCATTCTCTACCATCTCTCATATTTTTATTGCCTCTGCAAAAGGCTTACCCATAGCGGACATCATGTTTTGAAAATTATCTGCCTTCTGAGCCTGTAGAAAGACAGTGACCAACTCGACCTCATCCATTGGAGGCTTCACCCTTAATGCCTGTTCGCGCCATTTGATTGCATATTCGCGGAAACTCTCTGAGGGCTTTTTCTTTAGGTTTGCCAAGGAGTTCTTGTCTAGCGCAATGTCTATATTGTACTGAAATTGTCGGACAAAATCTCGGGCAAGGTAATCCCAGATATGCCATCGAGATATGTCCTGATCTATGTACCACTCTGACGCTATGCCCACCAAGCTTTCTCCAAAGTAAGCCATCAATAATTCTTCTTTTCCACCAGCCCCCCACAATTGATTACAATACTTTTTGAGGTGAGCAATGGGATTGCCATGTCCATCATACTTTTCGAACTTTGGCGTCTTGAATCCCATAGGCAGGTGCACGTGAGGGAACATGCACAGATCATTGTAAGAAACACTCTTCTGCCCGCTTAAACCATGCATATGTTTCAGACTCTGCTCTAAACTCCTCATTCTTTTTGTCATTTCATCCTGCTCCGAGGCTTTAGGGGTTTTGTCCTGCCCCGGTGTGATCTTATATGGTGTCTGAGAGTAGGTATATTGAGGATAGTGAGGAGGGTCGGCCTGAAAAGCTGGATTCTGAAATGTGAAGACCGAAGGGTCAAAAGCATGTTTTGGTAGCAATGGTTTGGTAGTTGCAGATGATGGTGGAGTTGTAAAGATGTTGGGAGCAATTCCAGATGGGAACACTTGGGGATGATCCTCAGAGGGTGTTCCGAAGAAGTTGGAAGGCATAGTAGGTTGCCCCAGAGGAATATTTGGGCGGCTGATAAAGACCGTAGTAACACCTCCAGATCTAGGGAACAATTCTGGGAATCCGGGGATAGTGCTTGGGGGTTCCTTCCCATTGTTCCAAACATCCCACATTTCCATCAAGCGCAAGCGCAGGATCCGATTTTCTTCAGCTGTATAGGATTCAGAGGCCGAGATCCCAGAGATTGGGCTATCTTCAGGTATGGGGACTGCAGGCAAGGTCATTTCAGATGACATCTCTGTTTTTTTTTGGGATCTGGTGAAGTATCGATGCGAGGCCATTTTACCACAAACCAACCACGGTTTCTAAAATACTCAGCTGGAATGACAGCAACAACGGTTAGTATGAAACAAATAACAGATAGGTAACCGCACATTGGAGTGTGATGCACCTACACAATTAAATGAATATCTATGTGTTTGCTTCCGTTGCATGCCTCATCCCGGCTTTTCCACTTATTCCTTTTCTCTTTTCTTTCTCTTTTTGATTTGTTTTCTCTCATTTTCTTTTCCTTCTTTTTCATTTTCTGCTTTTTCTTTTCTTTGGCCATGGTTTTTTTTCTCTCAATGCCTTATTTTCTTCTTTTGCGTTTCTTTATCTTTTGTTTTTTCCTTTTATTATCTTATTTCTATTTTTCTAGGATTACGGTCGAATCTTATGTAGATTGCCTACGTATCATGGCCCCGCATGAATCAGACCAAGCGTAGTTCTTACAAATAAGGTAAATAAGCTAACTCTTTTTTTTATTTTTTTTATTTTTGAATTTTGAAAGAAATACTTTAAAAGAAAAAGGGAAATATTTTTTTATTTTTATTTTATTTTTTTTGAAAGAAAGACTTCTAAGAATTCTTTTTCTTTTTATTGTAACTTTGGAAATTCTTTAGAAGTAAAAAAAAATATTTTTGTTTTGAATTTTCATTTATTTCTCTTTTTCTAAACATGAAAGAAAAAAAAATTGTTTCTTTTGGATTTTGACTCAACCTGCACATTTATTTAGGGGAATTTAATGATTTATTTTGGAAAAATGAATATTTGTGCAAAAATTCTTTATTTAGAAAACAAGGACTTGATTGTGCAAATACGGCCTTTCAGCACTTCTGGGAGGAAGATTTTAAGGATGTGCCTGCAAACCATTTAAAAATGACTCAGGGTGGCTGTTCTTGCAAAAATATCCTTCCGGTGTCCTTTTTGGGACATTCGGCTTATTTTAAGCAAGAACGGCATCACCCGACTTATTTTGACAAAAAATTAAAATTTTTGTATTTTTGGCTATTTTTGCAAAAGGGTGGTTGGACCCTATGAGGGTTGCCTACGTATCTCACATCCGGTAAGAATCAAACCAGCGTAGTTCGGGCAGCTTCGCCAAAATCAAATGTATATTTTTTAGCAACAATTTTTTTTATTTTTTCAAATATTTTTTCTTTCCCATTTTTTCAAAAATTCGGCAGCATTTCGGTACTATTTGGGCATTGGTTTTTCAAAGAAAATGGTTATCCTCACTTAGTCCTAACACTGCTATTTTTATCAATTTTCTCTCATTCAGACAAGCCGGTCAACATGCAAAGCCGAGCAAATAAATACGCAAGTAGCACATAAGATGCATCAGGATGGTCATTTTATTTCTGGTCACCTTTCCTAGACGGACCTAACCCCTGTGTTGAACAAATGTCCTACTAGGGATCCGGCATGCGTTTATTGTTCTTCTAAGTTTAAACCCTAGGTTTATTGGTCTAGACCTGGCTTACCCGAGCGGACAACTCGGGCCGAGGGGGAGGTAGCATGCCGGGGATACAGAAGCTCCGCTGGCTTAGCAACTTATCCAAACCTCGTTCTAATTTGGGAAAGACTCTAAACAGAAGAGAAGCTACACGAAGTGCACCCTTCTCCATGATGTAGAAGACTCAGAGAGGGGAAAGGATTCGCGACAGTTTATATATACAATTTCAACAAATATCAAAGCGGTAAAACATTTAGAACGTATAACGTGGAACATGTATAAAATCAGATAAATTCAAATATAACAATTATACTAAGCTCGAATTCTTGAACCCTGAATCAAAATTCTGGGTTCGTTTCCCCAGCAGAGTCGCCAGTGCTGTCATACCTCCTTTTTTACACACCTACCCCGGAGGATAAATGTATAAGGGAGTTTTTCCATTTAAAGTGACACTATTCGAAATGGGATTATTTATTTATTTGTAAGAGTCGCCACTTGGGATAGGATTGATTTTTGGTATCCCAAGTCACCGGTTTAACTTGAACCAAATCGAGGAAAATTTTGACTTCCCAGTTGGAGTCTGCGAACCAGAAATTCTGTGTAAGAAATTCTGTTGACCCGAGGGAAGGTGTTAGGCACCCTCGGATCCGGTGGTTCTAGCACGGTCGCTTAAATTATTATAAATGGCTAAAAATCAAATTTTTTACACGCTCCAACCTATAGTGAAATTTTATAATTATTTACCGCTTTTTAATTATTTTTTACGAAAGTGAATGTCGTTTAAAAATGTGTTTTTGGATCACGTCACATGAAATGCACCCGGATCCTCGACACATTTTTATCCAACGTTTTAGTACTTGGATTTGGATTGCATGAAATGCACACCAGTATTTAGGAAGGTAAGATTATTAAAAACGCGCCTATAGAGACTAACGCGTTGTTATCTTTTGGGAAGGGTTTGAAATCCGCTAAACGGCCCGTCCCGAATTTCTAAGCATTTTTTAACTTTTACTCAGGGCCCCGCAATTTGTATTTTATTGGGCAAGGCTCGTCTCATTTTATTTTAAAAGGGCAAGCCTAACAGCAGCTATAATTTGCCATATTTATTTTGTCTCTAAAAGATAAAAATCCTAATTAATTAATATTAAAATGCGGGCTTCGAGTTCAAGTCCTGGTCCAAACAAAAGGAAGAACCTTTTAATTTGAACCCGCTTCCTAACTCAAAACCCAAACTAACACTATGCTAGATTATAGATTGAAGCTTTGAAGACAAATCCATCTTAACGGACTAACGAATTGACTTATATTCACAAGCAACAAACAGGCCTCAACGCCATCTCCTTAGAAAAGGAATTTATTGGGCCCAGCGTAAAAGTAAGAGGTTGGCCCAAGCAGATAAGGTATCTGTATCGAACCTAACCAACGGAAATGAGAAAATGCAACTAAAGAATTAGACAATCTTAGCAAAACGTGATGTCTTATTAAACAAAAAACTGTCATTAGAGGGTTGATTAGCATATTTAAAATAAGAAGTGGTGGCTAGTGATTTGGATTGACAACAAAGCCCATATCGAACGGATCAGTGTAATGGGTTGACAACGAGGCCTATATTTAAATATGTTGAGACAAAATGTGGAGAATATCAATGTAAGCTAACAATGAAACTCATAGTAAATCCAATTCGATGTTTTAAACAGACTGTAAAACTCAACAACCAGCACAGTGATCCCAAGACCCAATTGCAAACTTAAACTATTTATGATTTTGCATTTTTAAATAAAAATTGCTGAGCTAAATGAGTATAAATTATACTACATCTAAAACTAAGTAACCACAGATTAACAGTCTAGCAATCTCGTTAATACAATTCAGCCAGCCCAGTATTGTGTGTAATAACAATGCTAATCAAAGCCCAGCACAGTCCAAGTTAGAAATCAACACAGTTCAAATCACTTTAAAACTCTAGTTCCAGTATCCTTTTAATCACATTAGACGACTAACTAAATCACATAGAAATCATTTATAACGTAACAAATAGTAGATCCATAACACGACTTCAGTTTCATTCCATTTTCAGCAGGAGATTTTCATTGAAACAAGCTCGAATGTGTACTTGGATAATGGAAATATGAGAAGAAAAAGAGGTCAGTTATAGTAGTAACTTCGAACAGCAACAACAACTAAATCCAGCAGTATTGAACCAAAGAGCAGTCCAGGAAGTGATTTTTAAAACCAGAAATGTTATCTAATCAAGCAGACTCCAACAGATCAACTCAACGCACACTCGAAATGCACTCAAAAGCCCTCGAAATTGAACTTAGATGCCTCTGAAACCTCACTGGAACAGAACTCAGTCGAAATCCAAACTAAGTAAACCCAAACTCAAACGAGCAAGTCATTAAATGACTCCAAATGCTTTCAGACCTCGAGCTTAGAGCAGAAATGAAGAGAACCAAAGAGGAATTTGAAAATGACTAAAACAAGCAATGAAACAGTGAAATATTTTTGGTTTTTTTTCTATTTCTTTTTTTTTTGATTTTTTTTTACTTTTTGTATATTGAATTTTGAATGCAAATCTGAAATTTAGAGAGAGGGAGAGAATTTTTAGTGGGAATCTTTGATGGCTGAAGCTTTGGGAATTTCAGGGGTGTCTAACTTCTTAGTGAAGACATTGGGGTTGCCTTTTATAGGCAACAAATGGGATAGAATGTTCTAGATGGCCCTCACATTTTTTCCTCTCTTTTAATTGCAGATTTCACCTATTAAACCTTCAATTTCTGACTTGTTTCTCAAGTTACTGCCCTAAGTTTGTTGAAATCTACACTAAAGTCCTATTCTAGAAGGCCCTAGGGTGTTCTTTTAACTATACAATACCTACACTACCTTTATCTTAGTTTTGAATTTACTATTCTTCCTATAATAGCCCTTTTCTATGCCCAAACTACCCTTACTCCTCCCTTGAAATTACTAAACCAAACAAACCCTTTACTTGAGTTAAAAATTAACAATAGCTAACCCTATTTAATCTAAATCAGCTATAACCAATCCACAAAACTAAAACTTAACTCTAATTAATACTAACTAACCTAAATGTTTTAGTTAATACTAACATTAGACTAAAGTAAGCAACAATTAATCAGAAAAAGCAAACTAATAACTAATAAACAAACACTAAAACCATAAACTTAAAATCATGAACTAGCAAACACGAATTAAACAGAAAATTGAAACTAAAATAGAACAGAATTATGAACTAAATCATAACTAATTCCAGTAAAACAAGAATTAAACTAAGACAGTAAGAACAAATTAAAACTAAAAGAGATAGAATTAATTTTGAAAAGAAACTTACTGCTTTTGGTCTTCGATTGGGATTGACTCCGAATTTGGTTTTCGATTAATGTTATATGTTTATTTTATCCAAAATAAAAATATAACATGAATCAAAAACCAAAGAGTGTTTGAAACTCCAAAATGAGTGAAACCGAAAAACCCTAGATTTAAAATTGGAAAGGTTTCGTTGGGATTTGAAAGATTTTTGCTTGGGATTAGAGATGAGGAAGGTCAAGGGAGTGTAGGGTGTGAAGTTGAGGTTATTTGGATGAGTTACTACTTTGGACGTAAAACTTCGATCCAATATTCAAAACAAATGGCTAGGATTTGAAGAACGAGATTTAAAGATTCGGAACGAGGAGGGGACGGGGATTCAGTGGTAAAATTTTGGGGTGATTTGGAGCTTCGCCGCGGTCGGCGGCGTACGGCGGAGATGCGGTGGGGCACGATGGAGGGCTGCCGGCGTTACAGGGATGGGTTACAGGGGTGTACGAGGATGATGTATAATATTTTAGGGGTTGGAGTATATTTCAGACACTTTTATTAAAATGGGGGGATCAATAGGGGTCGTTGGATGAGGCACGATTAAGGGCTCAGATTGAAAGGCGTCAAAATGATATCGTTTGGTTAAGGGAAAATGCAGGCCAGGTTTGGGGTGTTTTGGGCCGGACAGGGGTGGGTGTGGATCAGGTTTCATTTGGATTATAAGCATATTTGGCCCAATTGTATACAAGACTTCTTTTATTTCAATTTTTCTTTCTTTTTATTTATTTCAATTTGTATATATATTTTTTATTTTCCTGATTTTGTAAAAATGCAAAAATTAAAACAAAGACCTAGTATATTTTCAATGTTAAGCTAATTATTTCCTAAAATTATTTTGAGAACTATTTCGCGACAAATTCACAATTAAAACAATTAAAAAGTGAATTATTTTTATTATTTTCTTCATATTTTGTTCCAAAACAAATTAACCCCTAATTAATACTAAAATATAAGATTAAACCCTAAATGCAAATGTCAATTTTTTTTTTTTATTTTCATATGAAATAAGATGCACAAATAAAATGCAAACAATTAACAAAAATAACACAAAATTCATAAAATTGCAAAATAATGAAAGAAATAATTTTGTTTGAATTTTTGGGAATAATTCATATAGGGAAAAAATCACGTGCTCACAATTACCCCGCTCGCGAATCATCTATGCGACGCGAGTACACGTAAGATACATGCTCAGATAACCAATTAGAATTTTATCGAGGAGTAATCATCCAAATAAGCAAATTCTCAGTTTAACAACTCAGAAAATGATGTTTAATCTCTTTTTAAATTCGTTTACTAATCAAAGGTGATTTAAACAATCCAAGTCATCAATGAGTTCATAATTTACTCAAGTATAACATGCTTTTGGGTCCTAGACTACCCGGATAATAAGTAGTAGCTACGCACGGGCTCTCATCGCCTCGTGCGTACGTAGCCCCCACAAATAGGAGCACATAACCAATTTAACTCACCTATGGGGTAAATTCCCCCTTACAAGATTAGAAAGGAGACTCACCTCGCTCCGAGGATCCAAATCTGGCATTCTACATCTTCCGAAGACTCCAATTGATGCACCACGCTCCAAGACTAGCCAATGGTTACGCAAATCCATTAATATATGCTCCAATATTCATTACAAACTAATTTATAGCAATCCCTAACCCCGATTGGAAAGTTGACCAAAACGCCCTCGGGCCCACGTGCCCGTAATCCAAAACTTTTCGAAGATAAAGTTTACCCATAACCTTAGGAAGTCAAATATATTATTTTCTCTTAATTCCATACTCAAATCGTGGCTAAAATCCAAAATTATAATTTTCTAGGTTTTCCCACCAAAACCCCCAATAATTTATACCAATTTTCATGCCTAAATCCATGTATAAACCTTGTATTTAACTCAAAGCTAGCATAAATTACTTACCTCATGACAAGTGACGAAAATGGCATCCCCAAGTTACTCCCCATCCACTCCAATGGAAGAAAAATGGGGTTGAAATGAACTCAACCCCGAACTTAAAACATCCTCACTGTCCCAGCTGCTTCCGCTTCTGCGGCATTTTCTCTGCTTCTGCGACTTTTAGCTGCTTCTGCGGCTTGGGCTAAAGGGGAGCGAACCGCTTCTGCGGTTTGGGGGCCGCTTTTGTGATGCCTGAGTTGCTCCACGCCAGCCGCTTCTGCAGCTTCTCCTTCGCTTCTGCGGGGCCTCTTCTACGGTCCCAAATCCATAGAATTGGAAATACTAGAAGCAGCAGCCCCCAGCCTTCTCAAAAATCAAAATTTGATCCGATAACCACCCGGAACTCACCCGAGGGCCCCGGGACCCCAAACAGTCATACCAACTAGTCCCAAAATATATTACGGCCCCGCTCGAGGCCTCAAATCACATCAAACAACGTAGAAACCAAGAATCACACCCCGATTCAAGCTTTATGAACTTTGAACTTTTCAACTTCTATTTCTGATGCTTAAACCTATCAAATCACGTCCGATTGACCTTGAATTTTGCACACAAGTCATATTTGACATTACGGACCTACTCCAAATTCCGGAATCGGATTCCGACTCCGATATCAAAAAGTCAACCTCCGGTCAAACTTCTCAAAAACCTTCAATTTTCTATCTTTAGCCAAATGGTTCCAAAATGACCTACGGACCTCCGAATTCACTTCCGATCGCGCCCCCAAATTCAGAATCACCATACGGAGCTATTCATAGTCTCGGGATCCAAAACAAACATCGATAATACTGAAATGCACTTCAAGCTAAACTTATAAAATTTCTTCTAAAATGCTAACTTCCTCAATAGGCACCAAAACGCTCCCGTGTTATCCAAAACCCGAACCGGGCATATGCCCAAGTCCGAAATTATCATACGAACCTGCTGGAACCTTCAGATCCTGATTCCAATATCGTTTACTCAAAAATCCAATCCTAGTTCATTCTTTCAACTTTAAGCTTCTCAAATGAGAATTTTAATTTAATTTTAACTCCGATCTTCCTGAATTTAAATTCCGACCATGCGAACAAGTCACAATTCCTAAAATGAAGCTGCTCATGGCCTCAGACTGCTGAACGATGTGCTAGGGCTCAAAACGACCGGTCGGGTCATTACATATATTTATATATCTTTATAAAAAGGGCAATAAGCAAGATATCAAGTCAATTGGTAAGCTAATAAAAGATTACATGAATATAACATTATTAAGTAATAGATAATGGAATAACTAGAAGTAAAGATTAAAGAAAGAGTTGTTTTGGGTGAAAATGTATAATGATAAGACTTATTCGAATTTGCGGTAAAACATAAAGTGATAGTAAGAATTTTTCTAAATAATATGCTCAAACAAGACATATTACAAATGCGATATGTTTAGTATTATTTAATATTGACCACAAAATAAAATACAAGTACTAAATTAAGGAGTTGGATTGTTACAGATATAAAATAAAAATATAAATAAAAAAACATGTTATCTGGAAGTTTTAAATTTTAAGGTAATTCCAATAACTCAAATTATAATTTGATATTTGTGTTCGCGCATCGCGCGGGTACTAATACAAGTTTTATTTAAATGCTAAGACTTCCGCTTATCATTGTTGAATTTCAATGTTTATATATTATTGTCGAAGAATCGTTAAAACGATTTGAATGTTAATGAAAAGTAATCAAGTTTGGCTTGCCTAGCTTCGACAAGTAGGCGCTATCACGACCCCCGAGGGTGGGAAATCCGGGTCGTGACATCGCAGGTGCGCATAAATGCTCCCTTCTGAAACCTCACGCCCAGCTGCCAATTTCCGCTTTTGCGATCAATGTGCCGCTTCTGCGGTGCTGAACCTGTGCCCAAAGTTCTGCAGGTGCGACCACACCAAGTCCTGTCCACAATAGCTTAGTCATAACATGAACCAAGCGATCTGAAACTCGTTCGAGACTCATATGAGTCACTCGGGACCCCGTCTGAATATACCAACAAGTCCCGCAATATAACACAAACCTACTCGAGGTTTCAAACCACATCAAATAATGTTGAAACTACAAATCGCACCTTGAATCGAACTTATAAATTTTTATATCTTCCAACTTCTAAAACTCATGCCGATTAAATATCAAATCAACCCAGAATGAACCCAAATTTTGGAAATAAGTCCCAAATGACATAAAGAAGCTATTATAATTCCCAGAACAAAAATCCAAACTTGATATCATAAAGTCAAGTCTCAGCCAAACTTATGAATATTTCAAACCTTCAAATTTTCAGTTTTCGCCGAAATGCATCAATTTAACCTACGGACCTCCAAATAAAAATTTGGACATACGCCTAAGTCATAAGTATCCATACGAAACTATTGGAATCACTAAAATACGATTCCGAGGTCATCTACACAAAAGTCAAATTCCGGTCAACTCTTGCCGTTTAATTTTCAAAAACAAAAATGCTTCATCCAAATTGATCCTGAATCATATGAAATCCGAACTCATCCACATACGTGTCACGACCCATTTTTCATAACAGTTCATAATGGCGCCTAACACAATGGTCGGGCCAGCCGAATGCGGAAGTGTGATTAAGTTCTTATTTTTATTTTTGCCAAAGACAGTGATACTAGAATTTTCGAATTTAAAGATAAAACTAGTAAAGATCATATAGCGCAAAATAGCGATATAACCCCAAAATGAATATCTACTATAGTGTGTGCCAGGACCTGGTGTCACAAGCTACGGGCGACCAGTTGAATATATACAAAAATACATAAACACTACCCTACTGTCTAAATCAGGATAGATGGAAATCAAAAATACAAGAAAGGACTCCTTCGGCTGCGGATCGGCATGAGAAAGAAGGAAACTCACCGTAGAAGTCCCTGAGCGTGCTCACTGATGCACACCAGGATGATGTCCTGATCCACCTGGCTCAAATCCTGTATATTTAAGTACAGAAGCGTAGCATGAGTACGTAAACCACATGTACTCAGTAAGTATCACGTCTAATCTCGAAGAAGTAGAGACGAGAGGTCGACTTGATACTTACTAAGGTCAAGATATCATAATATAATAAAGTGAGATATACAGCATGAAGGATTTCTAGTAACACAAGTTTAACAGAAGAGTCATATTCATGTTCTTGTCTTAATTAAATTACCGGTTTTCCCTTTTTACATCAAATGAGTGATCATGTCATAACTAAATGTAATCATATAAGCCATACACAAACATGCCGAGGTCGCGGCCCGCTCCAACAGAAAATAAATTGTGCACTACCGAGGGTCGAGCGGCACGAACCATAGATGCATCTATTATCACCGAGGCGATCGGCCCGATCCATATCACCAAGAAAATATCAAGAAAAGTACATAAGGCTCAATTATATACAAGGGAATTTCTACCAAGGCTCAACAAACTCATACGTTCACTTTTCTTTTCCTCAAGTCTCTAGCAAGTAAAAATGGTCATATTGGCAACTTAAAATAAGAGATATTCCTCGAGTAGACATGACATGGGTCCTAAACTACCCGAACAATTATCATATAGTAGCTACGCACAGACTCTCGTCACCTAGTACGTACGTAGCCCCCGCATTTAGCAACAATTACTCATTTACAATCCTATGGGGACAATTCCCTCTTACAAGGTTAGAAAGGAGACTACCTCGCTCCAAAGTGCACTCCCAATATCAAAGAACGAGCCCAAGTCCTTAATTCGAAGTCGGACAATCCCAAACTAATCAAATGAAGTAAGAACTAGTGAATAAAGGCTTACAAGGTTAAATTCTATCTATTTAAGCAATTCCCCAACCATTAACACAAGTTTCCTAAATTCCGACCCCGGGCCGACGTGCCCGGATTCTGAGACTTTTTGAAGGAAGTTGTTCTCTATCACCTAAGGATCACAAATATATGATTTCTAGTTCATTACATGGCAAATTATGTTATAAAACCTTAGTTTTCATTAAACCCTAGGTCTATCTCAAATCCCTTGATTTTACCAAATTTTTGGTGTTAAATATACCTAATGTTTGTGTATTTGAACAAAAAGTGAGTGGGAATTACTTACCTTGAAATGACATGTGGAGACTCTCTCTTTGAAACCCCCAAAATCGCCCAAGTGTTGAGAGAAATGTGTTAAAAATGGAGTTGAGTCCGTATTAAATAAGCTACTGCCCCCAAGCAATTTCCGTTTCTGCGGTCTGGGGCTGCATAAGCGAGACCGCTTATGCGGTTACTAGGCCGCTTCTGCGGCTTTTGGTAATAAGGGACTAGACCGCTTCTGCTGTCTGGGGCCGCATAGGCGAGACCGCTTATGCGGTCACTGGGCCGTTTCTGCGTTCCTGGGCCAGTTGGGCTCGACCGCTTTTGCGGTCTGACATCCGCTTAAGCGGAACCGCCTTGGCGGTTAAATGACCGCTTATGTGGTTTACCTAGTCCGACCCCCTTTTTGCTTCTGTGACTCAATGGCCGCATCTGCGGTCCTACTTCTGCGGTCCAAGAACCGCAAATGCGGTTATGACAGAAGTAGCAACCTCAGTCCTTTTTCTAAGTTTCCACCTCACTCGAACCTCAACCATTTGACGCTCGGGGCTCCCGAGCCCCGCCTGAACATACCGACAAGTCTGAAATCATGAGGCGGACCTACTCGAACCCTCAAAATACTCAAAACAATGTTAAATTGAGGAATCACACCCCAAAACCCAATATCTCAAATCATTGAACTTCAAGTTCTAAACTTTCATCCAACGGGTCAAAACGCCCTTAAACTACTCGGATTGACACCAAATTTTACGGGTAGGTCTTAACTGATATTTCGGACTTGTACCAAGTTTTGAAATTAGAGTCCGAACCCGATACCTATGAAAACAATGATTTTTTAGTTTATTTATATTCTTTGAAACTTAAACTTAACAGTTTTACATAAAAATTCATTACTCAAGCTAGGGACCTCGGAATTCGATTCCGGGCATACGCCCAGGTCCCATATTTTCCCACGAACCCTCAGAAATTGTCAAATCATAATTCCGGGTCTGTTTCCCTAAAATATTGACCGAAGTCAAACTTGGCCTTTTTAAAGGAACTTAAAGAAGCAACTAGGCTTAATCTTGCTCAGAACTCTCCTAACTTCCGAACCACCCATCCCCGCAAGTCATAAATTAGCTAAAGCAAGTGTGGAAAGTATTATTTAAGGGAACGGGGTTCAAAAATTTAAAACGACCAGTCGGGTCGTTACATCCTCCACCTCTTAAACAAACGTTCTTCCTCGAACGGACATAGAAAAGTACCTGGACTGCTGAATAAGTGGGGATATCGACTCCGCATCTCCTCCTCGGACTCCCAGGTCGCCTCCTCGAACGAATGGTCCCTCCACTGGACTCTTATCGCAGAAATCCTCTTGGACCTCAACTGGCGGTCCTGTCTATCAACAATGGCAACTGGCTCCTCCTCGTAGCCCAAGCTCTCATCTAACCAAATGGTACTGAAATCCAACACATGCGAATAGTCAGCATGATACTTCCGAAGCATCGATACATGGAAGACTGGATGAACTCCCGATAAATGGGAGGTAAAGCAAGCGCATAGGCAACCTCCCAACTCGCCTCAACACCTCAAAGGGGCCAATAAACCTTGGGCTCAACTTGCCCTTCTTTCCGAATCTCATAATGCCCTTCATGGGCGAAACTTTCAAGAGAACCTTCTCGCCAACCATAAATGATACATCACGCGCCTTCTGATCCGCGTAACTCTTCTGCCTGGACTGAGCTGTGCGGAGTCTCTCCTGAATCAACTTTACCTTATCCAAGGCATCCTGGACCAAGTCTGTACCAAGCAGCTTAGCCTCACCAGGCTCAAACCACCCGATCAGAGAACGACAACGCCGACCATATAATGCCTCACACGGGGCCATCTCTATGCTGGACTGATAGCTGTTATTATATGCAAACTCCGCCAAGGGTAAGAACTGATCCCATTGCCCTCCAAAGTCAATCACGCATGCTCTAAGCATATCCTCTAAAATCTGAACTGTCCGCTCCAACTGCTCGTCGGTCTGAGGATGGAATGTCGTGCTAAGCTCCATGTGGTTCCCCAACTCACTCTGAACAGCTCTCCAAAAATAGGAAGTGAACTAAGGGCCTCTATCTGATATGATGAAGACCGGCACACCATATAACCTCACTATCTCCCGAATGTAAATCTGAGCATACCTCTCTGTAGTATAAGTAGTCGCCACTGGAATGAAATGGGTGGACTTGGTCAATCTATCCACAATAACCCACACTGAATCGACCTTCTGCTGAGTCCGCGGCAACCCAACCACGAAATCCATAGTGATGCGCTCCCACTTCCATTCCGGAATGGGCATCCGCTGAAGTAGACCACCTGGCCTCTGGTGCTCATGTTTAACCTGCTAGCAATTCAAACATTTAGCTGCATACTCCGCAATGTCCTTCTTTATCCTTCGCCACCAGTAATGCTGCCTCAAGTCGCGATATATCTTCGTGGCACCTGGATGAATGGATTACCTCGAACTATGGGCCTCCTCTAGAATTCTCTCTCTCAAGCCATCAACATTAGGAACACATACACGGCCCTGAAGCCGTAACACACCATCCTCGCCAATAGAAATCTCCTTGGCACCTCCTCGAAGTACCGTCTCTATGAGAACTGCCAAATGTGGATCATCGAGCTGTCGGGCCTTTATCTCCCCCAACAACGAAGACTGAGCAACCACATATGCTAGGACCTGGCTGGGCTCTGAAATATCCAATCTCACAAGTCTGCTAGCTAAAGACTAAACGTCCAAAGCTAATGGTCTCATCTCAGTAGGAATGAGTGCCAAGCTACCCATACTCTCCGCCTTCCTACTCAAGGTATCCGCAACCACATTTGCCTAGCCCGGATGATAAAGAATGGTAATGTCATAATCCTTTAGTAGCTCAAGGCACCTGCGCTGCCTCAAATTAAGATCCCTCTGCTTGAACAAATGCTGCAAGCTGTGATGGTCTGTATAAACCTCACATGACACTCCATATAAATAATGCCTCCATATCTTAAGAGCATGAACAATTGCCGCCAACTCTAGATCGTGCAAAGGGTAATTTTTCTCATGAACCTTCAGCTGACGTGAAGCATATGCAATAACTCGCCCCTCCTGCATCAATACACATCCCAAGCCAACGCGAGAAGCGTCGCAATACACTGTATACATCTCTGAACTGGAAGGCAATACAAGAACTGGTGCCGTTGTCAAAGCCGTCTTGAGCTTCTAGAAACTCTCCTCACAATCATCGGACCAACAGAACGGGGCACCCTTTTGGGTTAATCTGGTCAGAGGTGATGCAATAGATAAAAAACCCTGCACAAATTGCCGGTAATAGCCTGCTAGCCCCAAGAAACTCCTGATCTCGGTCACTGAAGTAGGACGTGGCCAACTCTGAACTGCCTCAATCTTCTTGGGATCCAATTTAATACCCTCTCCTGACACTACATGCCCCAAGAATGCTGCTGACTCTAGCCAAAACTCGCACTTGGAGAACTTAGCATAAAGCTTCTGCTCTCGCAAGGTCTGAAGCACTACCCTCAAATGCTGCTCCTGCCCCCCAGGCTACGCGAGTATATCAAGATGTCGTCAATAAAGACGATAACAAAGGAATCAATATAGGGCCTGAACACCCTGTTCATCAAGTCTATAAATGTCGCTGGAGCATTAGTCAAGCCAAATGACATCACCAGGAACTTATAGTGGCCATATCTTGTCCTGAATGCGGTCTTCGAAACATCTGAATCCCGAATCTTTAGCTGATGATACCTTGACCTCGGGTCAATCTTAGAGAACACCCTAGCACCCTGCAGCTGGTCAAACAAATCATCAATACGGGGCAATGGATACTTGTTCTTGATGATGACTTTGTTCAACTGGCGGTAATTAATGCACATCCGCATAGTCCCATCCTTCTTCTTTACAAACAACACTGGTACACCCCAAGGCGATACACTGGGCCTAACAAACCCCTTTGCTAGAAACTCCTCCAACTGCTCCTTCAGCTCCGTGGAGCCTTACAGTACGGCAGGATAGATATAGGCTGAGTGCCTGGAGCCAGATCAATACAGAAATCAATATCACGATCTAGAGGCATGCCAAGAAGATTAGAAGGATAAACATCGGCAAACTCTCGGACTACTGGCACAGAATCAATCGTCGAAGACTCTACAGTGTTGTCTCGAACGTAAGCTAAGTAGGCCAAACGCCCCTTCTCAACCATGCATTGAGCCTTTAGGAAGGAAATGACCCTGCTAGGTGTATCCACAATGGAACCCCTCCACTCCAATCTCGACAACCCTGGCATCGCTAGAGAAACAGTCTCGGCTTGGCAATCTAGAACGGCGTGATATGGAAATAACCAATCCATGGCCAGAATAACCTCAAAATTGATCATATCGAGCAACATGAGGTCTGATCTAGTCTCAAGACCACAGAAAGTAACCACACAAGACTGGTAGACCCGGTTCACAACCACAGAATCACCCACATGAGTGGACACATGAATAGGATCACCCAAGGGCTCAGGATAAATAGCCAGGAAATGAGCGAACAGAGATGATATATATGAATAAGTAGACCCTGGATCAAATAATACCGATTCATCTCTACCGCTGATGGAAATAATACCTGTGATGACGGCATCCGAGGCCAATGCATATGGCCTGGCGGGGAGAGCATAGAATCTAGTTGGAGCATCGGCTTTCTGTCCTCCAGCTGACTGAGTAGTAGCTGGCTGACCTCTCCCTGTCTGGACTCTACCCCTGGAACGGCCTCTACCAGTCTTGTCTCCACCTCTAGGCGGCTAGAGCTGCTGCCCCTGCTGTACTGCCTTGCCCCTAAGCCTGGAGCAGTATCTCCTCATGTGGCCTGCATCCTCGCACTCAAAACAACATGGTGCAGTGGCCTACTTTCCGGATGGCTGACCCTGAATATCGAAAGGCCCACTAGAAGAAGCCTGAGTAGCCGGCGGGCTGTAAGAACTCTCCGTTATAGCACTGAAATAAGGATCGAAAGACTCCGGAGGACCTGAATACCCACTAGATGAACCCTGAATAGCTGGCGGGCGACAAGAACTCTCTGGCATGACGCTGAAATAGGAGCGCGCTGGAGCACCCCGAGCTAGTGGTGGTGCTGGAGCTGGGGGCCTAGTGGGCTGACCCCTCCCAAAGTGACCTCTGTCCCTGGCTGGGGCACCTCTGAACTCTCCTGAGAATCTGGCCCTCTTGTCCTGCTACATCTGCTCTCTACCCCTCAAACGGTAGCCCTCAATACGGCGGGCAATCTCAAGTACTAGCTGATATCCAGTGCCCATCTCTACCTCACGTGCCATACCCGACCGGATAGTGGGATGTAACCCCGCAACAAACCTTCGTACTCTCTCTGCCTCTATGGGAAGTATCATGAGTGCATGGCGAGACAACTCAAAGAACCTCGCCTCATAGTCGGTCACTGATAACTGTGATTTTAACACGTTTTATGCCCAAACTTGCCTATGCTTTATGTATGAATTGCCATAAAATAAACCCAGAATGCTTACAAGTTGCGCTTGATTGCAGGTTTGAGCGACAAGATGACAAATGTCAAAAATCGGCTCTAAACGGAGTGGAACCTGCTCAAGTGTCAAAGAACATTAAAGTAAGAACATTAAGAACTTGGTGCGGACCTCACCATCATGACATGCGGTCGCACCAAAGAGATTCAGAAAGCTACCTTTTATCAATCACAAGCGGCGCGGCCGCAGTCAAGCTCACGCGGTCCACGCCCAATCAATGCGTCCACACTGCTGGTTCACGCAGACCGCACCACAAGAGTTCAGAGATCATCACAAGTCATTCATGCGGCCGCACTACAAGTTCATGCGGTCCGCACCAGTCATCACGCGGCCACATTCCATCATTGTGCGGTCCGCATCAGCATGTCCAGAGAGAAAGTTTCAGAAGTCAAGCAACCCAGTGCGGCCGCGTGCCAACTTTGTGCGGTCCGCACTGACCTCGCAGGGTCATTTTTGTCCAAATTTTCCAGCCCACTATAAATAGAACATTTTCCATTTTTAGGTCAAGTTTTTACGATACGGAATAGTGGTTGCACTCGTGAGACATATGTTTTAGCCTAATTTGGGCATTTTAGCTTTATTTCATCATAGATTATTGTAGTTTTACATTAGCAATTAATTAATATGGTTGTTTATTCTTCTATTTCTTCTTTAATTATGGCTAGCTAAACCTATTAGCTAGGGTTGTGGCTCAACCCTAGTGTGGGTAATTAATGGTTGTGATTGTTTAGTGCATGAATGATATTGGGTATTTGTTATTTGGGTTAATCTTATGTTTTCATTAAGATTTGGTGGTTGCAAACACTAAGTCTAGCTAAGTGGATTTTGACTCTTCTTGAAAAAGAGAGTCTATGACCCCAAGATTAATTCCAACAAGGAATTTGGGATGGACCCATGAGAATGGTAGTCCCAATTAACGGGTTAAACCTCGAGAGAGTAATTACCCAACTTGAACCATAAGTTGCTTAGGCAAATTGGTCTACCCAATTGGTTTCGAGAGAGTCAACTGGGCAAAATCACTCTCTCTACCGAGAGGTGTGAGAGTGGGTGCAAAAGTGCAACGGTTATAACATAAGTCCCATATTCATCATTCTTGCATTAGGAATCTCTACCCGTTAGTTGACCACCTAGATACATGCCACGACCCTAGTGCCTTTCTCTATATTGCATACAACTTAGAATCAATATCTTAGCATAA
>MU748935.1:0-38897 GCA_026770625.1 Nicotiana glauca
CAAATCTTCGTGATTTCGGACCGTAAAATCCCTAATCATGTGTTTTCTTTTGAAAACACACGATTAGGGATGTTATGCGTCAGGAATCTTTGGAAGATTCAAGCAGTAAATGGCTGGACGGAGTTTGCTCAGTAAGTATTCTTTAGTCTTTTGATTTTATTAGTGTAGTTTAATTTCTCTTTTTCTTCTTTTTCGTACCATCTGTTTCAATCAGTTAAATTCATATGTTCATTTTTGTTTCTTTCGTTTTCATGAATGCTTAACTCAATTGTGTTCTTGTTAATCCTGCTGTAGCTCCTTTTCATTCGTGTTATGTGTTTAGTTTAATCGTGATATAATTGTTCTTTACTTTTAGTTTGCTAATCATAATTCAGTTTTGATGTGTTTCGATGATAATTGGTCGTTAGTATAATTAGGCTTTTCTCTGTTCTGTTCATGTGAAGTTGGATTTGGAATTTGATTTGGACTAATTTCAGTTTATCAGTTTGTTATTTGTTCATTCGATATTAGTATTAATTGGTGTAGTGTTTAAGATAGGTTGTTTGGATATAGCTGAATAAATCACCTGTTAGTTAACTTTTAGCTAAGGGTAAGGGGTTTGGTGTAGTTAACTGATGTTAGTAATTCTTGGATGTTTTAAGGGTATTTTGGGAAGGGAAAAAGGGTAGTTTAATCAGATTTGATAAATTTTAAAATGAAGTAAGGGTAGTATAGGAATTGTAATGGGTATAGGACCTTCTAGAATGGGCTTTAGTATAGATTTCAGTAAATAAGAGTTACTTGCTTGTAGTACAAGTTAGAAAATAAGGGGTAAAACTAGAAATAAAATAGAGACTAAAGAGTAAAATGAAAATCTGAAAATATACCCTAAGTTTGCCTATAAATAGGCATTCATTTGCCTTGCATAACAAGTTTTTTTTACCTCTGAAAAATTCCCCAAAGTTTTAGAGAGAGACATCTAATTCCCTCAAAAACTCTCTCTCTCTCTCTCTCTCTCTCATTTTCAGACCTGCAAGTAGAAATTCGGATTTCAAAAAAAAAAAACCAAAAACAAACAAAAACTCAAAAATCAAAAAGCATCACTGTTTCATTGGAAATTGTAGGCTAATGTTCATGTTCTAGTTACTAATTCAAATCCTCTAGTTCACTCTTTGGTTGCTGATGTTCAGAATGGTTGCTGGGTGATTTCGAACAGTTTTTGAGTCTAATTAGATTGTGTTTGATTGAAGATTTGGTTCTGTGAAAGTGTGTTGATGCCTTTCTAGTATAACTGAGTGCATTTCAAGTGTTTTGGTTTAATCCGTTGGTTTCATTTGAGTTCTGAACCTTCCAGGGATTTCTGGATTCATTCTCTGAGTTGTTTGTTGTTTTGTACTGCTGAAATTTGCTTACTGCTACTGCTGCTCGTGCATTGCTTCAGCTGACTTTCTTCTATTTCATTTCTATCCCAAATTCCAGGTACACTATTTGAACTCACTCTGGTGTAACTCCAAATTTGAAGTGAAATGAAGTCGAATTCTCGATCTATGCTCGCTTACATGCTATGGTTGTAGACAATCCATGGATGTGTGTATGTTAGTTCTAGTCTTCTGGAACTGTATTGAATCAGAACTTGTTTATATTGATTTGGACTGTTTTAATTTGGTTTTAATCATGGATTGTAAGACTAAATTGATATTTTCTCACTAGCATATGAATTCTGTAGTCATTAGTATTAATTTGATTTGGTTTGAAATTCAAAGTTTGTGTTATTAAATATTTGACGAAAATCAGTAACTTCAAAGTAGGAATTTAGTTTTCAAGTAATCAAGTCGTTACTGCTATTGTTAAAGTCAATTCATGCTTCTGTTTTAATTTTTAATTTTGGTAATATTCACCAATGGATAGAGGAATAAGATAATAGGAACTTGAAATGAAATTCAAATGGTCAGTATCTGATTAATTCGAGTAAGTGCATGTTGATTTCTTCGGTTACGGATGTGGAACCTAATCACAAGAACTTGGGCGAATGTTTGAGCAAATTAGTGGCCTATCTGGCTTCTGGGACTCGATCTTGTGATCTTCCCACACGGCTTGACAGATTTGGGCTAGTCTCCTGCCCAAGCCCAACATCTGTGTCTAATGAGAATTTTGTCCGGCATGCAAATATTATGTGGTTTGGGTTCTTTGGGTCCAAGACTGAAATGGCAACTGGTTTGTTAGTACTTAGATGGCGGGCTGTGGGTTTTAATTAGTTAGCGGATTCAAACTAAAAGACGCTCCTTTTTGTTTGGATCCGGACTTGAATTTGAAGCCCGAGTTTTATAATATTAATTAATTAGGACCTTTTCTCATTTTATAGGAACAAACAAAAAATAGCAAATATAGTTCACTTTAGGAATAGGGGATTAATGTACACATATAAATTTGGGTTTCGAATTAGGTAGCGAGTTCAAGCTAGAAGGGTCCTCCCTTTTGTTTGAATTCGAGGCTTGAAATTATATTTATGAATTAATTGGCCTTTTAGAGACAAATAAAAAAATAGAAAATTATAGTTGCTTTTAGGTTTTCCCTTTAAAAATAAGATGAGACGAGCCTCGCCAAACCAAATACACAATTGCGGGGCCCTCATTAATTATTTATTAAAAATACTTAGAAATTCGGGACGGGCCGTTTAGCAAATTTCACGGCCTTCCCAAAAGATAACAATACGTTAGTCGTTTTTCTAAGTGCGTTTTTTAATAATTTCTACCTTCCTAAATACGGGTGTGCATTTCATGCAACCCAAATCCAAATCCAAAAACGTTGAATAGGAATGTGTCGAGGATCCGAGTGCATTTCATGTGACATGATCCGAAAACACATTCTTAAACGACGTTCACTTTCGTAAAAATAATTAAAAAGCGGTAAATAATCATAAAATTGCACTATAGGCTGGAGCATGTAAAAATTAGATTTTAGCCATTTATAATAATTTAAGCGACCATGCTAGAACCACGGGATCCGGGGGTTCCTAACACCTTCCCTCGGGTCAACAGAATTCCTTACACAGAATTTCTGGTTCGCAGACTCCAACTGGGAAGTCAAAATTTTCCTCGATTTGGGATTTAAATTAAACCGGTGACTTGGAACACTTAAAGCCAATCCTATCCCAAATGGCGACTCTTAAAAAATAAATAAATAATTCCATTTCGAATAATGTCACTTTAAATGGAAAAACTCCCTTTATACATCTACCCTCCGGGGTAGGTTATGTAAAAAAGGAGGTGTGACAGCCGATCACTTATATATTATGAAATGGGATCGTATGGCACGCTGACTAACTATATATTATGAAATGTGATCGTGTGGCACGCCGACCACGAGGTATTATGAAATGGGATCATGTGGCACGCCGAACACCTATATATTATGAAATGGGATCGTGTGGCACGCCGGCCACTTATATATGCTGAAATGGGAGCGAGTGGTATGCCTACCACGTGATATTGTGAAATGGGAGCGAGTGGTACGCCTACCATGTGATATTATGAAATAGGAGCGAGTGGTACGCCTACCACGTGATATTATAAAATGGGATCGAGTGGTACGCCTACCGCGTGATATTTTGATAAATGGGATCGAGTTTCACGCCTGCAACGAGAGGAAATTGAAATAAGTGAAAGTAGTTTGTTTTCCCTTATTCTGTGTTAGAAGAAATCAGATGTAGTTTCCTTGTTATTCTTGATATTCCGTTTTATCTGCTACCCCATAAGCATGCTCCCCACCCAGATTTAATTGTTTACTTTCCGCTATCAATTTGTTGTACTTGTATATATATCTGCACAGGTTATTTGGTAGTCTTGTCTAGCCCCATCACTACTTTGCCGGGGTTAGGCCAGACACTTACCAGCACATAGGGTCAGTTGTGCTAATGCTACACTCTGTGCATCTTTTTGCACAGATCCAGGTGTTGGAGCATCATTTGAGTAGCTGTAGCATTCTGGGAGTGAGCTTCCAGTCCAGGGACATTTGAGGTAGCCTTGCTGACATCCACAGGCCCGAAGTCCTTTCTATTTTATTCAGTTTGTTATCATTGTACCGAAGCAGACAATTTATGTTTCATTCAAACCTTGTATTTAGTATTCTCTAGACGTTCTTGAGTATTGTGACACCAGTCTTGGGTAAAGGATTTGTTCAACTTCCGCATTTCTTTCAGTTAACTATGTTGAGACTTCCGCTTTATTATTAAATATTTCATTATTTCTAATATTGTCAAGGTTCGTTAAAAGAGGTAATTGATAATTGGCTTGCCTAGCTCCTATTAGTAGGCGCCATCACGACTCCCGAGGGTGGGAAATCCAGGTCGTGATAGTTGCACACTACAATAATATTAAATGGTTGGATCGGGTTGCACGCCACAATAGTAATATATGATTTTGATTGGGTTGCACGCTGCAACAGTAATATATGGTTGGGACCGGGTTGTACGCCGGAACAGTAATATATGGTTGGGATCGGGTTGCACGCCACAACAAGAAAGAATAAAAGTGAATTTTGATTCTTACGGTGAGGACGTGATTAAAAGTACGAAGGGTGATGCCGTGCACTTTCTGTTTGCTGTGTTTAATTGTTTTTATCAATTCAAGAGTTTTACCGGTTCAAAATTCTCCTTACTATTGTGATCCTTTTTGTTGGAACCTGTATTGTTTTCAATACCTCACCGCATTTATATATTTCTTTCAATACTTCAAATTTCAACAATTGTTTCATTTTTAACTCAATGGATTCCTCAACTAAATTTTCCTTAAACTGTTTGAGGTCATACTTTACTTAAAAAGGAATTTCTACTATGTTTTGATTTATTGATTCTTCGTATTATAGGTAATGATTCATTCAATATTGTACATTACTTGAAAAGGGTATTTTCTTTATCAATTGATTTCTAAAAATAACTTCATCTTTTCTTGTTGATATCCTAATTGAGTTGGAAGTTGTACTCTACTTTATGTTAAGTGAATGAGGCTCCTTGAACATTCTTAATTGTATTGGGTATGGAACCTATGAACTGAGTAATATGAGAATATTGTTGTGCAATTTGAGACAAAAATATGTGGGCACAAGGTGCCGGGAAAATTATTATGGTGTTATTTAATGAAACGTGAGTTGTCCGTGCGATTGTGATATAAATATGGGCACGAGGTGCCGTAAAAAAATGTGAAAGTGCGCTGAGATCTATATTATTTATGATTTTGAAATGAGGCGTCACAAGGTGACCTTTAATCGAAAGGAAGTATATTAGAAATATATTTATTGAAAAGCATATTATCTTAGAGATTATTACTTGAAGGATTTATAGTCAAAAGATTTATATTTGAAGGACTTGATTAAGTGATTGCACTTGTATTTATTATTTGTTGAGAAATATTTATGATGTTCTCGTTGCCTGCTATTTATATCACTTTTTGATCATTGTTGCCCCTTATTATCTGCTTCCTATTATTTTGTACGCTATATTGTACAGGTTTATTTGGTAGCCTGGTCCTAGCCTCGTCATTACTTCGCCGAGGTTAGGCTAGGCACTTACCAGCACATGGGGTCGGTTGTGCTGATACTACACTTCTGTACATTTTGTGTACAGATCTAGGTGGATTGATAGTTGCTGTGCGGGTCATCGCACTGGAGACTCAAGGTAAACCTGCTACATCATTCGCAGGTCACCTTTATTTGTATTTAGTTCCATTTGCTCCTTTGTTTCGGGGCAGTGGTATATTATTTTGTGAAATTACTCTTAGATAGGCTTGTGACTTGTACCACCGGTTTTGGGAATTGTAAATTGTCAAGAGTTCTTCAGATTAAGGTTAGCAAATATACATATTATCTCAGTTAATGGTAGGCTTACCTAGTTTAGAAACTTGGTGCCATCACGACTCCTTTGGAAGAATTTTTGAGTCATGACATATGATTTTGGAAAAATATATGAACAGAAAAAAATGAAAGGAGAGAAGAAAAAAATCATAGAAACAAAAAAGAAAATGAGAAAAAAAAATAATTACCCACAAAAATTGAAATGGGTAAGGGTAATTAGTTTGGTGGGTAGAAAAACTAATGGGTAGGTAATTAGTTTAGTTTTGTGGGTAAAGCTATAAAACTCCCTTAATAATTACCCCAATTTAGAAAAGCGACAGGCACTCCTCTTTTTTTCTTCTCTATTTTTCAGCATTTGTTCTACTTCTTCTTTTTCTTGTCCTTGCGAGGAAGAGAGTGAACGGGCAAAAAAGTATATACAATAAAGTTTGATAGCCACAGTTGGACAAATGAGGGGATATCACACCTCCTTTTACTACCCCGGGGTAGATATAAGGGAGTTTTTTCCAATTTAAGTGACAATCGAAATAGGATTATTTTATTTAAAATTCAAAGTCACCACTTGGGATAATTTATGGTGTCCCAAGTCACTGGTTTAAATCTCGAATTGAGGAAAATATTGATTATGTTTATGTCTCGAACACAGAAATTCGGGTAAGGAATTCTGTTAACCCGAGAGAAGGTGTTAGGCACTCCCGAGTTTCGTGGTTCTAGCACGGTCGCTTTGATCATACTTGGCTTATTAAATTATTTAATTACTCATTTTAGAACCTATGTGCTTTTGCCTCTTTCATCGCTTTTAATTAAGAAAATTATCTTGAAACGGGTTACGCGTACGTATACCCATTTGTTTGGCGCGTCAAAATCGTGTCACGCGAAAGTGTCCACAATTAATAACGCTTTATTATTATTAAGAAAGTTTGGCCGAAGTTGTGCGAACGCATACTCAGGTTTTGTTTTTAGGAATCGTAAAAATGTCATGCGAACGTGTCTACAACCACGATGATATGTTAAGCGTTCCTAAAGCAAACTACGATCATTTTTCATTTATTATATCTAAATCATAAAATTAACATGAGGGCCATGAATGATTAAAATGTGAATGGCGCACCTCGAACTATTAGTAGCCTATGAAAGCCAATTTTATTATTAAGAAAAGTTTGATTGAAGTTGCGCGAACGCATACTCCGAATTGGTTGTAGAATCGTAATTATGTTACACGAACGTTTGCACAATTACGATTGTATTTTAAATGTCCCTAAAGGATTTTTGTACAAACAATTACCTTATTACCTAACGTGAGGGCCATTTATTAATTAATGGCATAACTCAAATATAATCGAAGGAATTACTTAAGACGGATGCCCTTTGAAGCCACGACACAACTTATTAACTACTGGGCATGCTGGCCTTCAGGAAAAAAATTCGAATGGTCATACAAGTTTTGGTCAGGCTAGGTATTGTGCTTGGCCTTTCAGAGCTGAAGTTCCAATATGGGAAGTCCATGTTCATTACACTAAATATATAAAGCAGACAATGAGCAAACCAGTAAAGGCTAGCTGGGCCTCTAGACCCAAAGAAGGCAATAAACAACAAATGAGAAGTCTCAGTCCAAAATTTGGCTAGGCTGCCCCACTTGGGCCAATGATAGGCCCAATTGACAGTCTTATTAATACACTTTGTCTTAAGCACATACACACAGCTTTAAAAGTGGAAAATAGTTTACCAAAAATTAACTATCTACACATACATCTAAACACTTAATTACTATTAGGCTGCTACAAAAAAACTCATACTGAGCAAATCGAACATGAGGCAAGAGGATAGGCAAAATTCCAAGAATAATCCAAGTGACATGCTATATGCCTTTCAAAAGTGGCTTCCTAATTACAATACATTCCAATACAATTATCCTCATCAAATTCAGAATAATCCATAGTAATAATCAGATATGCAGTCTTCATTTGAACTGTAACTTTGAAAGATAACATCATTTAAACTCAAACCAGCATAAGACTACATAATAGACTAAAACATGCTTTCCAATGCACTCAGAACCTCAAAGTGTTTAAATACCAAAACTCTCATCCTAAATAGAAATCCAATATAAGAGGTTAACAGATTAGACTATAGTTCAAATATGGTGTACAAGAACAATAAACTAAGAAAAATACACATAACAGAGTTAATCATTAATGCAGGGACACAAGGAAAGTCTATAGCGAATGTTGATATTCAACAAAAACTCAAATCCCAATTTTACATGTCTTCAGCTTGCACTTTCACACATTCAGGGAATCCAAGAAGTACCTGGGTGTAGAAAATAAAGCAAGAGAAATGTGAGAGAATCAGCAGCAGAAGAAAATGCACTTAAACATATCAACACAGCTATTTGACTTCCTTAAACCATTTTGAACCCAGATGAACCAGAGATCTTAAAGTTTTCAGCACATGGACCAACAATGGGAATCAGATAACAGAGCCAAGGCAAGTTTTAAAACCAAAACGCAGAAAAGTTTCAGTCGTTTTTTAGAGTCTGAAAAAACTGCTTCAAAATGAATGAAAGAGATCATTTTACAAGCAGTCTGAGGCAGCCCTAGCCTGACTAAACATTTTCTCTTTTACCCTCCCAATTCATGGTTATTTTACCTCTTTTAACCCCTCAAAATATCTAAAAATTCCCCCCTTTAACCAACCAGCCAAACCTTATCCTCTAGAAGCTTCTATGCCAACAGAAAAATATTCCTGAAGTTTCAAAATACCCAAATTAACTCTATACCCCCTACAATTACATTCAGAAAATCACATGGGTCAAGTTTGCCTAAAACCCAAACAAAAAAGAACCGGTTTCTTGAAAAGGGTCAGTGGTGACCAAAACAAAGCCCACAGCCAAAACTTAAATCAAACAATTGTGCATTTGAAATTCAAACTCTGACCCAAACTACACTAAGGTGAATTGAAGAGAAAGAACAAAGAAGAAAGGAGCTGGAATAAAGGAAAATAATCCTGACAACTCTTAATAAGTTGAGCATTAGTTCAAAATTAATGACTAACCCGGCCAAAATAAAAATCAAATAGAAAAATCATGATGAAATAATTAATCCTAATCATGCATTCAAATAGTTAGAAATGTTGATTTTAAGCAAACTAAAACTAATTCACACAAAACAAACAAAAATCAAAAAGACGGGCACAAGAAAGAAAGAAGGAATGGTAGTGGTTTTAACCGGAATAAATCGACGAAGGCGACAAACTTGGCTGGCGTCCATGGTCTTGTCGAAGACTGGTGATTCCTGAAGTGAGCCAAAACTACCATTAATCCATTGTTCGGAGCGAGAACAATCAACTAACGTAAGTCTTTATTCAAATCGGTGTTAGGGATGACTTAGGTCTTTTCTGAATTCTTAGATTTGGAATTGAAGAGGAAATATGGAGATTTTGGGGAATTTCGTGTTGTCTTCATGTTCAGCGGGGTTTAGGGGTTGTGGAGGGAGGGATTTGAGGCTGTTTGGTGGCGGTTTGAAGAGTCGTCGCCGGTGGATATGGTGAAGGTTTCAGGGGAGGCGGGTCTAGGGTTAGAGATGAGTGGGATTGAGGTGATGAGGTGAAGGGATACGAGGTTTTCTGAAAATATTCGGACAGTTTTAAGAGAAAATAGAGAAATATTTTGGACCGGTGGATGAAATGAGATGAAAGGCCAGGATCTGTTAAAGCTCCTTGAACTCAAAACGATGTAGTATTGACTCAATACTGCGTCGTTTTGGTTATGTCAATGCCCAAAATAAATGAACCGGGTAAGGGTCGAAATTGGGCCTAGCATTTATTTGGGCCTGGATTGGATAGTGTTTTTGGGCGGATTTTCAATTAAAACTGGCCCAATTCCAAGATTTTAAGATAAATTCTCAATTTCCTTTTCCCCCTCTTTTGTTTTCATTTAAAAATTAATTAACAACCCAAATTAACTCCTATATTAAGATAATTTACCAAATTAGGCTAATCATTCATCTAGTATCTACAAAAATTAATTAACTCCTTATTTAAATGAAGAACTACAAAATTTAAAATTAAAAAGTTAACATGCAAAATGAGTTTTTTTTTTGTTTTAATCATTTTAATAAGACAACTAAATTGCTAATTATCCGAAAAATGTAAAATTATATCTTAAATGCAAATGCAATTTAGTTGTCTTATTAAAATATAAAAATAAAACTGTCATTTAACTAGGAGTTTTTAGGACCCTCCTGGATAATGGGATTTAGCTTTCAAAATTCTTAAAGATATTTGGTAACATGATTCAATTGATCTCATTTGAGAACACTCGACTAGGGTCCGTCTTGGCCCCAAGTCCAAAAGGCATCGAAGGTTCAAACCCAGGCCCCATTTGATTGGTAGGTTTTCATTTTTATTTCCTTTTTCTATTAGTTTTGTTCAGTAAATTCATCCTCTACTCCTTTCTTATTTTTGTTTGTTTAAATGCTTTGGTGCTTACTCTGTGTTTTGTTTTCCTCTTTGATTTTCCTGAGTGATTCAATTCAATCAGTATTAGTAAGTTTTGTATAAAACTGTAGATATTCCCGTAATTGTTCGCTATCACTGTTTGTTCAAAGTATGTCACCTGTGATTGTCTATCACGTTGTATATGAATTCAGTGTTTTCAATCAATGTATTTACAGTGTTCCATTGTAGTCTAGGTTTAATTTGGAATCAAGAATATAGTTAGTTGTTCCCATGTATGTGTGTGTATCAGTTTTTAATAGTCTAGTTCGATAACTGTCCTGAATCAGTGTTCTCATTTTTAATGCCATTTAATCTAATTTGAGTTCTAGCTTGAACTATTTGATTGAAACTGATAAGATGTATTGGTTATAGCTGCTATAGATTCAATCAGGTGTTTAATTAGGAATTAGTTTGGGTTAATTAGTGTTCAAGTTGGGCACATCTGTGAGTGTTAATTGAATCATGTTACCAAATATCTTTAAGAATTTTGAAAGCTAAATCCCATTATCCAGGAGGGTCCTAAAAACTCCTAGTTAAATGACAGTTTTAAAGCTAAATTATATCTTCTAAAGGTATGACTTCCACTAAATCTTGTTACCTAAGAAGGTCGTAAAACTATATCCCATTATCCAGGAGGGTCCTGAAAATCAAAATCAAGTTTTATCTTAAGAGTGACAAAATTTAAGGCTAAATTATACTTCCTTACAGTAGAGCTTACGCTAAATCTTATTATCTAATGGAATTCTTAAAGCTAGGTCCCATTATTCAGGAGGGTCCTGAAAATTTTAAATTAAATCCTATTCTAGGAATGAAAACTTCGAAGTTGGCTTATATTTCCTCAAGGTAGAACTTATGCTAGATCTTGTTACTCATAAATGTTTTGATTTTTAACTAAGTCCCATTATCCAGGAGGGTCCTGACAATTTACGGTCATACCTGTCTGGTACTTCCTTTTCCTTACGGATGGTTTCTCCGAAACAAACGAAATTTTCTGCCTGTTTCAAATCAAAGAAAAATCTTGTCAGTTTAAAATGTGGTGGTTAGTTTGTGGCATTCTTGCTGAAGGTGACTCTTCTCTTGCCGTGCTTTGCTTGGACTGGCTGCCTTGAACTGGTCAAGAATTGTTTGCCTTTCTGACTGATCCTCTACCGCAGGACCCTGGATGAATCACGTGCTCTATACCCAAACCATTTTTTTACATTTCTGACCTTTATATCTGAACCTTTGCATCTCCCACGAAATTACTAAACGATTCCATCGATTGAACTTTTATTGACACTTTACGTCCCATTTTACATCATACTATATCTGGCATGTTCTGGCCGCATTTTGCCTTGTGCAATTTGGAAGTTGGTAGTAAGCTTTAAAATTTCTTCTTACTTGCTAAAACAAGGCTGACATTGAAAAAGCCTTAGCAAAATAAAACCAGAAGAAATGAAATGCAATGACTTTGAGAGTTAGGAATAAAGAAGAAAATTTAGAACTGGATAACTGTTTGAAAGGGGAAAAATAAAAGAGACGTATCTGAGTGGAGCAGCTGGTACCAATGATCATGACATGCATTTTGGATTAATTAGCCTAGTCTGTCCAAACAATAAACTTTCAGTTGTCATACTTTGCCCCAGGATCTCCATAACCCAATTTCTTTGCCCAATCACTAACCTTGTTCGGCTTGCGGTTCCCTGAAGGGTTTTCACCGACAAACCTCTCTCATTTGTTCATCTCTCAACTCACTATCGCCTTACGGTGCCCAGAGGGTTTTCACCAATAAGACTCTCTCATTTTAATTTCGCTCATCTTTCATCGTATTACGGTGCTTTCGCCAATAAGACTCTCTCATTTTTCATTTTTCCTGCTTAGACCGGAGTGTTACCCCTGAAATGAATCACCTCTACTTGCTTGACTTGGCATCTCTCGAAGACTGATCAGAAGGTCTTTCTTTGGACCGTAATGTGGGATTTGGATGGGTTAGAAAGAAAGGATATCAAAAGGCTCAAAACAACTCAACTGGTTCGAAATTACAACTTTTGGAATCAGATTTCTTACAACAACCGCAAGTTTTGCCCCAATTTCTTTGCTTGGGAACTTTTGAATTTTTATTTTGATGGGACCGAACCGTGAGGCTGCCTACATACCCTAAAAAGGAATCAGGTCGAACGTAGTTCATGACATAGGAATTGCTTTGTGGTTGTTACTTCTCTTTTTCTTTTCTTTTCTTTCCTTTTTTCTCTTTTTTTTATTTTTTTTATTTTTCTCTTTTTTTCACTTTTCATTCTTATCCATTCTTCCTTTTCTTTTCTCCTCTCTTTTCTTCTTTACTGAATTTTGCTACTGATTCCAAAAGAGGGGTATGAAAGAAAATAAATAAGGCTCAAAGGGGTAACAAAGGATAAAGTGTTTAGATATCAGAACAAAATGCCTTCGTCATTCCAATCTTCAAAACATGCCAAGTACAAACACACACAATTTAAACCAAAGAAATCATACATAATATCTCTTGACTGCATCAGAGTTGATAGCCAAGTCTACACATTTGCCTTCTATATCTGTCAAATATAAAGCATCATTGGACAACACTCTTGTTATAATAAATGGTCCCTTCCAATTTGGGGAGAACTTGCCTTTTGCTTTGGCTTGGTGTGGAAGGATGCGTTTCAATACTTGCTGACCCACTTCAAACTTCCAGGGACGCACCTTCTTGTTGTACGCTCTTGCCATTATCTTTTGATACAGCTGACCATGACATACTGCTGCCAATCTTTTCTCATCAATCAAACTCAACTAATCCAAACGGGTTTTGACCCATTCATCATCATCAATTTCGGCCTCAGCAACAATCTGAAGGGATGGGATTTCAATTTCTGTGGGTATCACTACTTCAGTGCCATATACCAACATATAAGGAGTTACAACTACTGAAGTGCGAACAGTAGTGCGATAACCTAACAAGGAAAAAGGCAACTTTTAATGCCATTGCCTGGAACCTTGCACCATTTTCCGAAGTATCTTTTTTATGTTCTTGTCGGCTGCCTCGACTGCACCATTCGCCTTGGGGCGATATGGGTTGGAATTGTGATGCGTAATCTTAAAATGTTGACATACCTCTTTCATCAAATATCTGCTGAGATTAGCACCATTATTTGTGATGATCACCTTTGGGATCCCGAACTGACAAATGATATTTGAGTGAACAAAATTGACCACTGCTTTCTTGGTCACAGACTTGAAAGTTTTAGCTTCAACCCACTTGGTGAAATAATCAATGGCTACCAGAATGAACCTATGCCCATTGGATGCTGATGGGTCAATTGGTCCAATGACATCCATGCCCCAAACAAAAAAGGGCCATGGTGCAGACATTGTGTGCAATTCGGATAGTGGAGCATGAATCAAATCTCCATGTACTTGGCATTGATGACACTTGCGCACAAAACTGATACAATCTCGCTCTATGGTGAGCCACTAATAACCTGCTCAGAGAATTTTCTTTGCTAGAACATACCCATTCATATGCGGTCCGCAGATTTCGGAATGTACTTCGGTCATGATAGTCGTGGCCTGTCTAGCATCCATGCATCTTAACAATCCAAGATATGGAGTTGTTTTATACAAAAATCCTCCACTGAAGAAAAATCCACTTGCCAATTGTCGAATTTTTTTTTTATCCCTCGTGGCCTGTATCGGATATACCCCCATTCTGATGTACTCTCTGATATCGTGGAACCACAACTCACCATCAAGTTCTTCTTCCACCATGTTACAGTAAGCATGCTGATCGCAGAATTGAATATGCAGAGGGTTGACATAAGCTTTGTCCGGATGGTGCAACACTGACGCCAAGGTAGCCAAAGCATCAGCAACCTCATTATGGATCCTTGGAATATTCCTGAACCTTACTGATCGAAATCGTTGACAAATATCATGTAAACATTGTCGGTATGGTATGAGCTTTAAATTCTGTGTTTCGCATTCTCATTGAATCAGTTGCACCAGAAGGTCCAAGTCTCCCAAGACCAAGACTTCCTGGACACCTATGTCTACAGCTAACCTCAAACCTAAAATTCATGCCTCGTACTCAGCCATGTTGTTGGTACAATAGAAACAAAGTTGAGCCGTAATAGGGTAGTGATGCCCTATTTCAGAAATAAGTACAACCCCTATTCTGACTCCTTTTATATTAGCAGCCCCATCGAAGAAAAGTTTCCAACTTGGTTTTTCGGTCTGCTCCAGCTCGTCAATATACATCACCTTTTCATCGGGAAAATAAGTTCTCAAAGGTTCATATTCTTCATCGACCGGGTTCTCAGCCAAATGATCATCCAATGCTTGGGCTTTCATCGCAGTCCGAGTCACATAGATAATGTCAAACCCCGTTAGCAAAATATGCCACTTCGCAATTCTCCCGGTGGTCATAGGCTTCTGAAAGATATACTTTAATGGATCTAAGCGAGAAATGAGGTAAGTAGTGTAAGATGACAAATAATGCTTCAACTTCTGTGCTACCCAAGTTAGGGCGCAACATGTCCTTTCAAGGTGAGTGTACTTAACCTCATAAGATGTGAACTTCTTGCTGAGATAGTAGATGGCTTACTCCTTCCTGCCAGTGATGTCATGCTGACCCAACACACAACCAAATGAATTATCCAGGACTGCCAAGTAAAGAGTCAAAGGTCTCCCTGGTTCCAGTGGGACCAGGACAGGTGGGTTTAACAAGTACCCCTTTATCTTATCAAATGCCTCTTGACACTCATCAGTCCACTTGACCGCAGCATCCTTCTTCAGTAACTTGAAGATAGGCTCACAAGTTATCGTGAGCTGAGTAATAAACCTGCTGATGTAGTTTAGCCTCCCTAACAGACTCATCACCTCGGTCTTGTTCCTTGAAGGTGGCGCTTCTTGGATAGCTTTGACCTTTGACTGGTCCAACTCAATGCCTCGACGGCTGTCTATGAATCCTAATAGTTTTTCGTATGGAACACCAAATGCGCACTTGGCGGGGTTAAGCTTAAGATTGTACCTGCGAAGCCTCTGGAAAAATTTCCTTAAATCTCCGACGTGGTCGGCCCGCTGCTTTGACTTCACGATCACATCATCCACGTAAACCTCAATCTACTTGTGTATCATGTCATGGAACACACTAGTCATTGCCCTCATGTAGGTTGCCCTAATATTTTTCAAACCGAATGGCATTACATGGTAGCAATAAGTTCCCCACGGCATGATGAATGTCGGCGTTTCCACATCTTCCTTATCCATTAAAATTTGATGATACCTTGCATAGCAGTCCACGAAAGATCCAATCTCATACTTGGCAAAATTATTGATCAAAATGTGGATATTTGGCAGTGGGAAATTATCCTTTGGACTTGCTTTGTTGAGATCACGGTAATCAACACACACTCTGGTCTTACCATCTTTTTTTGGTACTGGCACAACATTAGCTAACCAAGTGGGATATCGTGTGACCCGAATGACTTCGCGTCCAACTGCTTGATGATTTCTTCCTTAATCTTCACACTCATATCAGTTTTGAACTTTCTCAACTTTTTCTTGACGGGAGGGAATGTTGGGTCAGTGGGATTTGTGGACCACCAAGTCAGTGCTTAGACCCGGCATGTCGTCATATGACCATGCAAAAATATCTTTATATTCAAACAGTGCTTTGATTATTTCTTCACTGATCTGTCATTCAATATGGACACTTATCTTAATTTCTCTGACATTATCCGGGTCCACTAAATTGATTTCTTCCGTATCATTCAAGTTAGGCTTGGGTTTTTTTCAATATGATTGAATTCCTTACTAATCTCTTCATAGGCCTCATCCTCATCATATTCTGATTCATCATCACACTCTATTTCTTGAATTATTATTTTAGAATTAGATTAACTTTTAAGACTGGGCTGAAGATTACTCATGCATTTAATGTCATTGAAACCATCATAAAAAGAACTGTACAGAAAAGAAAAGAAAACAAAAATAAAACTATCATGAATGATGGAAAAGGGAAATTGCATTTCATTGAAAATAAAGGATAACAGGGTTTGTACATCCAAACAGATGGAACTGAATTACAACCCTGGAATAATCCAGACAAACTGAAAGAAAATCAAAGCAAACTACCAAAACTCCTTCCGGGTAGGGAGAGGAGTAGCCTTCCAATTGTTAAGCTTTGTATTCGGCCTGACAAACTGCACATCTGCTTTGCTAGAGCCTTCTCCAACTTCTACCATATTCACGTCATCAAACAACCTGTGGAACCTTTCAATTAACTCTTCATAAATGTTAACCACAGAACTTGGAACTGTTGTCACTTGGTGTTTCCTAGAACCGGGCTTGACAAATGACCTGGAAAGACAGGGAATAGGCTTTGGAAGTGCCCACGCTTTTCGTTTCAACCTTTCAGCCCTTTTCACATCTGCCACTGTAGGTTTGAATCCAAGACCGAACGTACCCAAATTTTTAGGGAGGGACACTGGCTGTATGATACCTTGTAGAGATGCACCCAGACCTTTCCTTGGCACAAAGTCATTTTTCAACATCTTAGAGGCCACCATGACGGCTGCAGAGGCCATCTTTAGAGTCGCAACATATTTCCCTTCTGGGACCTTCTCGACTGGTACTATTTCAAAAACTTGGTAGACCTATGGCCCCTTGTCATCTTCGGCCTCAATAAATAGGACTGTGAGCACACACACTTTCTTCGCCATGCATGACAATCTCCTGTCTATCCCACTCAAACTTGACCATTTGGTGCAAAGTGGACGGGACTGTTTTGACAGTATGTATCCAAGGCTGACCCAATAGCAAATTGTAATAGATGGCTACATCCAGGACTTGTAACTCCATAGTGAATTCCACTGGTCCTATTGTCAATTCAAGCACTATATCACCCACCGAGTCTTTCCCTCCACCGTCAAAACCTCGGACATATATGATCTTTTTGTGAATCCTCTCATCATCAACTTTCAGCTTGTTCAGAGTAGAGAGAGGGAAAATGTTCACACTGGAGCCATTGTTAACTAGAACCCTGGTGACCACAGAGTCTTTACATTTTACCTCCAGGTAGAGAGCCCTGTTGTGTTCAGTACCTTTCACAGGCAACTCGTCGTCAAAAAAAGTGACCATGTTCACAACAAATATTTTGTTGGCGATCTTTTCCAAATGGTTTACTAAAATTTTGTCGGGGACATGAGCTTCGTTCAGGATTTTCATTAGAGCAAAACGATGTTCATCTGAATGAATCAGCAATGACAACAATGAAATCTAAGCGGGTGTCTTTCCCAGCTGCTCCACAATGGAGTAATCTTGCACTTTCATTTTTCTCAGAAATTCTTCCACTTCTTCCTCAATAACTGCTTTCTTTAATAGAACTGTGTTGTCTTTAGATGCCTTAGCTTTCCTTAACTCTTCCGGGGAAAACCATCTCCCCGAACGAGTTAGTCCTTGGGCCTCATTGACTTCTTCCTTCATTTCCTTTACCCTATAGGTCACTATTACCTGTTCATAATTCCATGGGATAGCCTTGGTGTTGATTACTGGTAACTGAGTTACAAGCTTGATGATGAGAAGATCTGTATGGGCACCCTCTACAATTATGATGGGTTTGTTTGCCAACCCTAGCACAACCACTTTTGACTTATCTTTCTTTACTGCAGCATCATTTGGGGATCCTTTTTTGACTACCACAGGTGGCTCACCACTTGTCATGTTTAACTTGTTCATTTAACCTTCAAACATTGGTTTTTTTACTAGCTTGGCCTCGCTGGACAAATCATCATAACGGACTGTAAGGAATTCTTGGGCTCCTCTCCCTTGTGGACTATCTCGATCATGTTTTTCTCCTCATGGGTTGGTAATGGATTCTGGTTCATGTTGGGTGCCTCTGGAGCTTGGACTTTGATCCGGTTTGTGTCAATAAGCTCCTGCATGGAATTTTTCAAGTTCCAGCACTTCTCTGTATCATGCCCCGGCATACCCAAACAATATTCACAGCTCACACAGTAATCAAGATTCTTTGGAGGAGGGTTGGCAATTTCGACTCAATTGGCCTTAGCACATCCAACTACTTCAGTCTGTGGAACAAACTAGTATAGGACCCCCCAACAGGGTGAAGGTTTTCTTCCGCTACAACCTCTCATTTTTAAATGCTTGATTGGGCCGAAAACCAGGGCTGGCAGGGTTTCGGTAGGCTCGTGGGGGTGGGTAAGCATTTTGTGGAGCTGTGTAGGTGTTTTGTGGGGTTGGTGTACGCCATTGCGCGTAGGCAGGAGGTTGAGTATATGTTTTGGCGTGGTGGACAGAAATAGGAGGGTCTGGTGATGGGAAGTAGTGTTGGGGTGGATTATATGGGGTTTGGGTGTAGGTTTGGTGATGGGATCGAGGCTGGGTATATTGGTGTGATGGGCCCCTGGGTCCAAACCGTGATCCTGAATCAACTGTCTCCATATCTTCTTTCTTTTTCTTTCCAATCACTCCACCAGTATCATTCTAAATGGCTTGGGTAGTTTCCTTAATTGCCGAGCAACTCATGATCTTGTTTGATTTAAGCCCTTCTTCCACCATGCCACCCATCTCCACTACCTCGTTGAAGGACTTGCCTATGGCTGATACCAGATGGCCGTAGTAAGTAGGCTCCAGGGCCTGCAGAAAATAATCTACCATTTTGCTCTCTTTCATCGGAGGGTCAACCCTTGCCGTTTGTTCTCTCCAACGAAAAATGTACTCCCTGAAACTTTCACTAGGCTTCTCATCTTAGTCAGAGAGAAATGATCTAGAACAATCTCGAGGTTGTATTGGAAGAGACAAGCACATTCTTGGGCCAAATCATCCCATGTATACCATTTGCCGTAATCCTGACGAGTGTACCGCTCCAACGCCGAACCACTCCGACTCTAGCTAAAGTATGCCATCAATAACTCATCCTCCCCACCAGCTCTTCTCATTTTACTACAGAATCCTCTCAAGTGTGCCATCGAATCTCCGTGCCCATCATACAAATCAAACTTTGGCATCTTAAATCCCACCGACAATTGAACATCAGGAAAAAGACACGAATCTTTGTAGGCCACACTCACCTGACCTCCCAACCCCTGCATGTTTATGAATGATTGTTCCAAGCTTTTAACCTTCCTGAACATTTCCTCCTGTTCTGGATTTTAGGTGGTTTCTCAGTCTCAATAGGGAGAGCGAAACGAGGAGTGTAGGAGTAAGGTTCTGGGGGCTTGAAAGTAGGCTCCGAGGGATAGTATTAGTTATCTTGGGTCTGGAATAGAGGCTCACTGGAGGATCGGTGGAGTGTAGCGGGTGGGGGTACTATGAATACATGGGTGGCAGGTGGGGGAGGGTATGGAACTGGTTTAGGTGGTGTAACTTATGGTGTTTGGGAAGTGGTGCCTTAGTAGTGGTGGTAAATGGGAAAGCCTGGAGATGAATCGATAGTAGGAGGTTCCTGGGATTGAGCCAACAATGGGACGAAAGTAGGGTTGGCAGGGTAGGATGGTGGTGTCATGCCCTGAACTTGGGCCTGGATGTAACACGGCACTCGATGCCTGACTACATGTGACCGAGCGAACCAACTGGCTGGCTGAATCAACATCTGGTATCATAACAAATACTAAATGCGGAAGATAAGCTAACACATGCTGATAGACTGAAAGTCTGGATGCTATAAATCAAAGTGTGGAAATACTAATATAATTTTCAAACATATTTGTAGCCAACATAGCTTAACATGAATAGCTTGAGACTCTGTCTAACTGTTACTCTAGTCTATGAAGCCTCTAATGAAATACGGAAAACACTGATTTTGTGAAAATACTGAAGACCATAAGGTAATGATAACGCCCCGAAAGAATTGGGGATCATCAAGTAGCTGGTACGAGAATCCTAGCGCTCTAAATCATCAACTTGCAAATCATTACCTGCATCCCGAGACAAAGGCCCAGGGCAAAAGGGACGTCAGTACATTTGAATTGTACGGGTATGTAAAGTAACTGAAAGAAAGAATTAAAAATGCTGAAACTGAAACTAAGCTGATAACTAAAATGATAACTATTGAAATTGAAACTGAAGTGAGAACTGGTAACTGAAAAGATAACTGATAACTGATAACTGAAAAGATAACTGATAACTAAACTGAATAAAGGAAGTAAGGATATGAATACTCCCTCTTCTGAATGATGACCAACCTATTTATCTGAATAAGCTACGGCCTCGGGCCCAATATATATGTGCACAAGCTACGGCCTCAGGCCCAAGTATACGTATACATAAATAAAGCCTCAGGCCTAAAAATGCATAAAGCATAAACAACGGCCTTAATCCCAAACATGCATAAAGCATAAACTACAGCCTCAGGCCCAAGTAGTCATAACGCATATAAACTATGACCTCAGGCCCAAATATAGGTGTTCAACGTTCAGGAACTGAGAATAAAATTGCAATACATGATAGTGAAATACTGAATAATACTGAGTTACAAGATACACGAATACTGGATCACATTGGGTTACATAATACTGGAATACTAAATAGGACTAGACTGAGACATGTATTCTTGAACTGATTATGAATACTGAAATTTCAACTGTATATGGCATACTGAGTAATCTATACTAAGACTTGGGGGGCATCAAACCCCAAGTCTATATTGAATACGCATTGATCTCACAACGTTCAAAATAAAAGTCATGAACGAGATATGAAGCTAAAGAATAGAAGTTCTACAACTATTCAAAGAACTAGGCTTAACTATATTTCTGAGGCAATTGATATGTCGTAAAAGAAATGTAGTGTAGGGAGAATCATTAAAATTCCCAAACATAGAGAGTTAGTCTCACATGCCTTAACTTCCTACTTTTGAGCGTAATACAACATTCGCCAAGCCTTTCAACTTTAATCTATATCAATACAAGTCAAAGGGATTCCATATTAGCGATAATTCTCATGTTTTAGTCACTTAAACATTTTCTCAAACACTTGGTGACATAAAGCTTCATGGTCCTTATTAATGGTGTTTCGACACCCAACAAGCCATTCTCTTGATCCTAGATAAATTCTAAAGTCTCAAATTTCTTATAATCAACATCATTCTTTATCACCCATAAGGTAAACAACACCCATAACTAATAATAATCAATCAACAACCCAAACCTATCACCGTTCATGCTTTTCTATCAAACCCGTCAACTCATATCTCATGAACTAGAGTCTATAATCACTAATTCAATGATAGAATCAATTAGAGGGTGAAGATAATACCTTTTTGAAGTTCAAACCCTTTGAATTCGAGTTCTACAGTTTCTTCTCTCATCAATGATGTCCCAATCGAATATCTAATGATATGGAGGGTTTACCCATGTTAATAAGATGTTGGGAAATTAAAATTAACTTAGAATCACCATTAGAACTTAACCTGGATGGTGGAAGGACCCTTAAGAAGTTATGTTTATTTAGAGTTCCCCTTTCAAGAGCAAGTTTTTATGTTTTGGGGGTGTGGGGGACGAAGTAGAGCCTTAAAATAACCCCTGCCTAGTGCCACCACGCACCTGGAGGCCCAACCTGCGCTAGTGGCCGTGCTAAATGGCCAGAACGAAACCCCATTAGCGCGGGTGCGCTAGTCCTGCGCTAGAGGGCGTGCATATGGCCTAGTATTCTGCAAAACGCAAATAACTTTTTGCACAGATATCCGTTCGGGCTCCGTAATATATCGTTGGAAAGCTATTTCAAAGGCCTACAAATTTCATGCTTTGAATTTTCCCTAATTCCTTATATTGTCAAAAAACACTGATGGAATACAGATCTTCTGCAAACTTAGTCGATTTTGTCAAATCTTATGCACCTCACTTTCTATCTTGATTTTGAAACAACTATTTTCACCCATAATCATCTTGATAAGACTTCATATGTCAAAATATAACCTTAATACTCCTTTAACTCATTCATACCTAATCTGAATATGCAGGATGTTACATTATCTCCCCCTTGGGATCATTCGTCCTCGAATGATTGTCCTGACTGTAACTTCTGCTAACTCCGGACCTTAAACGGTTTGGTGGAAACATGAACTTTTACTAACACTTATATACTAAACTGAATGAATACATGATTACTGAACTATTGATATATTGAACTTAATGACTGCTGCATTGACTGAATTTCGGTCTATCATGGATACATGAATACCGAACTAGCATGGACATTCGAATATTGAACTGGCACGAATATTTGAGAATTGAACTAACATCAATATAAGCGTACTAAGATGGTATGAATATCTAAGTATTGGACTGATATGAGTAGCTGAGTATTTAATTGACTTGAATATCTGAGTATTGAACTGACATGAGTATCTGAGTACTAAACTGGCATGAGTATCTAAGTATTGAACTGACATGAGTATCTGAGTACTGAACTGGCATGAGTATTTGAGCGCTGGAAACTTGAATGTTATAACATAACACATGAAATACTGGTTGTATCACCACTAATTCTGGTGGAAACTCCAACTCATAAGCTAATTGACCGATCCTTCACAAGATTCTATATGGCCCAATATAGTAGGGACTATGCTTTCCCTTCTTCCCAAATCTCATAATGCCTTTCATAGGAGAATATTTCAGAAACACCCAATCATCAACTTGAAACTCTAAGTCTTTGTGCCGCACGCTCGAATAGGACTTTTGGCGGCTCTGAGTTTTCCTCAAATGCTCTTGAATCAACTTAACTTTCTCCATTGCCTGATAGACTAAATTTGGTCCCAACAGCTCCTCTTCACCAACTTTGGACCAACCAATTGGCAATCTACTTCTTGATACTAGAATGGTAGGTGTTATTATTAGCAAGGTCAATGAGAGGTATGTGATCATCCCAATTACTCTTAACATCAAGGAAATATCCCCAATTATTTCAATAAAATGCTCTGCCTTGCCATAAATTTTACGACGTTCTTTTCCATGTCGTCCAACCAATAAATCTCCTTGGTCATGATGCATATTTGGGAACCTGGATGGAAAGAATACCTAGAATAATGGGCTTCTAACATGATCTTTCCCTCTTTAAGTCCATCTATGTCTGGGACACACAATCTATCCTAGTACCTCAAAGTCCCATCATCTCCCCCTTATTCAAAAGCCATCATCTTATACTTGTGAATCTTCTATTTAAACTGCAACACGTAGGGATCATCAAATTGTTTCTCCTTCTCAGCGGCTACTAAGGGGGAACAAGTCTTGTTCAAGACAACAACTCTGCCATCTTTAGAGTCCGAAGTCGAACTCCTATCTTGGCTGGTGAACTTCTTTTACTAGAGTTCTCTTATCTACCTCAATCATGAGTTATACTTCCCACACTTTATCTTCTTAAGAATTTCCTGAAAACACTTATAGAATTGTTGTGAGCTAAGTCTTTAACCAGTACTTCGAAGACTAGAGTCTCGTGTAATGGAACAACCCTCATGATACATAACTGGGCATGATTTTATAGCTTTATGTGATCACTTTATCATCAATGAGTAAACTCGGTGATCATTCTACTCACTTTGTTTTTCTTACACATGCTAGACATAATCCTTGTGATAATTATATAATTCTCCCTCTTTACCGAACTGATTTTTTTCATATCACTTGGTTTCAAATCACTAACTGGACTTACAAAAAAATTCAGATCACCCCTTAGACCAAAGGTCTTATAATTACGGATCCTTCTCTTTTTGTTGGGATCCAAATAACTTTCCTTATTTTCTGTAATTCTTTGACTTTATGTCAATGACGACTCATCTTCCAACTTACTTCTGATAAATCTTTCTTACTAGGGAAAACTAAATTATTCACATAATGGAAAGCTAATGTATTTACAACTATCATACACAATCTTAATAATTTAACTCTGCTCACACTGTCAATCCTGGAGAAAACCCCTTTCGATAACTCTTAAAGGCTATTCTTCTGTAGCTTGCTCTCTCACAACCTAGCTGATTGTTTTTTCCACTATCACTGTACTTCAGGTTTAAATTAAACGCTTTGGGTTCTAACACACATTTGGTATTTCGAATTGTCATCCACTGACTAAGTAAATCAAATTGTATCTCTAGTAGCTCTGTCGAAATTTGCTAATTTACTGTATCAACTCAAACATACTAACTATTCTTTTACTAAATACCTACTAGCGTCATGTGTTCATGCTCTGCTTTGAATAACTAAAGTGAATCATAAGGCTACTTCTAACTTCCCTCATCATCCGACCCTATTCTATGGTCTCATACTATCCTTTTTCTTTTCTTTTCTAAACTATGTGCATAGATCACACTTAGGGAATTCATCTGTCTTAAACAAAATTATGATATCTAACCCCAAACTTTCGATATAATACAAAATCATATCATACTATAAACATCCACGGTAATCACTTAGTCACATACTCTAGAGGGAACTGCCATATCTTTTATCTTACATTAATAACTGTTTCTTATAGTAGCTTACTAGCGTGGTACTTCTAGTTCTGATTTGAATAAATATGAAAAACTTAAAATCATTCCCTGAAATTCACTATTGGCTGCTCTTAGTTCTTATTTCATACATCATATCTTCTAGTCATTTGCATAAGTTTTACGAAATCACATCTTTGTTAATAACAAACGTTTCTAACTCCTAGGTATTTTACCCTTAGGCTCCTTTCTGTTCAAAACTATAGCGACCAATGTTAGGGTCTGACATCTGAACTATCATCATCCTGCATGTGGCTCCATTTGCAAGAATTAAAAGAAATTGTTCTCTGAGGTCAAACACATACGATTACCATACACAAACTTATCCTTCAAAGTCTACCATCATCTGATAAATCACTTCCTGCACCATCCGGTGAGTCTTGGTCTTAATCCAGACCAAAAATATGCAAAGGTTTTGCTATGATCACTGTTACTTACATTTTCTTTAAACATCCATATGCATAACTGTATACTCATAAGTCTCCAAAATTTTTGATAGACTGAAAATTGGAGATCTAGTAACTGAATAACAAATAACTGGCTTACTAAATAACCATAAACTTGCTAACTGAAAGATTGTATAACTGGTAACTGAGGTAAACTAATAGCCATAAGACATGATAATTGCTTTTGTACTTTCTGATAAGGTTATGCTCTAATCTGTACTACTATCCATTGCATCCCACTTTTAACATCTTCTAAATTCTCATATTTACCAACCTGTACTCCATGATTATACCCCAATGGGTAATTATCCTCTCTAGGACCATACGTTTCTCCTGCACGTCGCTTGGGAATCCAATACGTTTGGAATTCTATAGGAAGAGAAGGTTAACTATTGCTCTAAGCTTCATGGCACGATCTAGAGTAGAAAGAAATGAGAAAATCCAGGATGTCTTGGTAGTTAACCGTTTATATGAGTGGTCAGCACACACATATAAAGGAAACTCTACCAGACACGGCTTTATAGACTCCCTAGGACTCTTGAACCTAGTGCTCTGATACCAAGCTTTGTCACGCCCCGAACCTGGGCCCGGATGTAACACGACACTCGGTGCCTGACTACATGTGACTGAGCGAACCAACTGGCTGGCTGAATCAACATATGGTACCATAACATACTGAATGCGGAAGATAAGCTAACACATGCTGATATACTGAAAGTCTGGATGCTATAAATCAAAGTGTGGTAATATTAATACAATTTTCAAACATATTTGTAGCCAACATAGCTTAATATGAAAAGCCTGAGACTCTGTCTAACTATTACTCTACTCTATGAAGCCTCTAATGAAATACTGAAAACACTGATTGTCTGAAAATACTGAAGACCGTAAGGTAATGATAATGCCCCGAAAGAACTAGGGATCACCAAATAGTTGGTACGAGAATCCCAGCACTGTAAATCATTAACCTGTAAATCATTACCTACATCGCGAGATACAGGCCCCGGGCAAAAGGGGCGTCAGTACATTTGAATTGTATTGGTATGTAAAGCAACTGAAAGAAAGAATTATAAATGTTGAAACTAAAACTAAGCTGATAACTGAAATGATAACTATTGAAACTAAAACTGAAGTGAGAACTGGTAACTGAACTGGTAACTGAAAAGATAACTGATAACTGATAACTAAAAAGATAACTGATAACTGATAACTGAGGTGATAACTGAAAAGATAACTGATAACTGATAACTGAACTGAATAAAGGAAGTAAGGATATGAATACTCCCTCTTTTGAATGATGAACAACCTGTTTATCTGAATAAGCTATGGCCTCGGGCCCAATATATATATGCATAAGCTATGGCCTCAAGACCAAGTATACGTATACATAACTACGGCCTCAGGCCCAAAAATGCATAAAGCATAAACTATGGCCTCAGGCCCAAACATGCATAAAGCATAAACTACGGCCTCAGGCCCAAGTATGCATAACGCATATAAACTACGGCCTCAGGCCCAAATACAGGTGTTCAATGTTCAGGAACTGAGAATCAAACTGCAATACATAATAGTGAAATACTGAATAATACTGAGTTACATGATACTGGAATACTTGATCACATTGAGTTACATAATACTGGAATATTGAATAGGACTAGACTGAGACATGTATTCTTGAACTGATTATGAATACTGAAATTTCAACTGTATATCCGCCAAGTCTATATTGAATACTAAGACTCGGGGGCATCAAACCCAAGTCTATATTGAATACGCATTGAGCTCACAACGTTCAAAATGAAAGTCATGAACCAGTTATGAAGCTAGAGAATAGAAGTTCTACAACTATTCAAAGAACTAGGCTTAACTATATTTCTGAGGCAATTGATATGTCGTAAAAGAAATGTAGTGTAGGGAGAATCATTAAAATTCCCAAACATAGAGAGTTAGTCTCACATGCCTTAACTTCCTACTTTTGAGCGTAATACAACATTCGCCAAGCCTTTCAACTTTAATCTATATCAATACAAGTCAAAGGGATTCCATATTAGCGATAATTCTCATGTTTTAGTCACTTAAACATTTTCTCAAACACTTGGTGACATAAAGCTTCATGGTCCTTATTAATGGTGTTTCGACACCCAACAAGCCATTCTCTTGATCCTAGATAAATTCTAAAGTCTCAAATTTCTTATAATCAACATCATTCTTTATCACCCATAAGGTAAACAACACCCATAACTAATAATAATCAATCAACAACCCAAACCTATCACCGTTCATGCTTTTCTATCAAACCCGTCAACTCATATCTCATGAACTAGAGTCTATAATCACTAATTCAATGATAGAATCAATTAGAGGGTGAAGATAATACCTTTTTGAAGTTCAAACCCTTTGAATTCGAGTTCTAGGGTTTCTTCTCTCATCAATGATGTCCCAATCGAATATCTAATGATAAGGAGGGTTTACCCATGTTAATAAGATGTTGAGAAATTAAAATTAACTTAGAATCACCATTAGAACTTACCTTGGATGGTGGAAGGACCCTTAAGGAGTTAGTTTTTTTAGAGTTCCCCTTTTTAGAGCAAGTTTTTATGTTTTGGGGGTGTGGGGGACGAAGTAGAGCCTTAAAATAACCCCCCACTAGAGCCCCCACACACCTGGAGGCCCAACCCGTGCTACTGGCTGCGCTAAATGGCCAGAACAAAACCCCACTAGCGCAGGCGCACTAGTCCCGCGCTAGAGGGCACGCATATGGCGTAGTGTTCTGTAAAACGCGCATAACGTTTTACACAGATATCCGTTTGGGCTCCATAATATATTGTTGGAAATCTATTTCAATGTCCTACAAATTTTGTGCTTTGTGTTTTCCCAAAGTCCTTACTAATGTTCAATAAAAACTGATGGAATACAGACCTTCTGCAAACTTAGTCGATTTTGTCAAATCTTATGCACCTCACTTTCCATCTTGATTTTGAAACAACTATTTTCACCCATAATCATCTCTATAGGACTTCATATGTCCAAAATATAACCTTAATACTCCTTTAACTCATTCATACCTAATCTGAATATGCGGGATGTTACAGGTGGTGGATGCCCTTTTACCCAGGCCTTGTACATATCTACCATCTATTGTTTCACCTTATACAACTCCTCTTTCATATCAACATCAGATTATTCCCCCTCTATTGATGGATCAATAACACTTGCATCCAGTTCTTGGTTAGTCATGATCAACTTATCTTTGGACCTGGTGTTGTATGGATGAGTTTCCAGAATGCCAAACAAACTAACCACCTGCCTGATTTTGATGACAACAACAAACTTATTAGCGATTAGGGCTTAACAGATAGGCGACCACACGTTGGGGATGCAATACACCTAAGCAGTTAACCATTTCTATTATGCATTTGATCGGTTGCTTGCGTCATCCCAGCATTTCCTAATTTCCATTTTGCAATTTCTCTTTTTCATCCTTGCTTTTCTTTGCTCTATTCTTGTTCTTTATTCTTTTATCCTCTCATTTCTCCTCTCTTGTTTTGCCATTGTGTATCTCCACAATTTTTGTTGTTTTCTCTTTTTTCATTTTTATGATTATGATCGAATCCTATGGGGATTGCCTACGTATCATGACGCCGCAGGGATCAGACCAAGCATAATTCTGGGGGATAAGTACAAAATAAAAGAAAGATACATTTTAGGGTTTTCAATTTTCATAAAATAAAATTAAAATAAAAAGCAAACATCCTGGTTATGACGACTACAGATAAAAACTGACAGACTCAACGAGTGGACCAACAAACTCTAAAGAAAACTGAAAATACAGACTCGAAATGCACTAACAAACTGACAATACGTACTCGAAAGTAAACTAACAACAGACTCGAATAAACAAAGTCAAGAATACATGAGTGCTTCCACTGTTGCTCCAGTTGGCCTTGCTACAGGCCTTTGCGCCATGTCTTCTTGAAGGCGGAACAAATCATCCATGACTTGTAGGACAAAAATCATGATTTAGGTGAAGAACATGGACTGGTTCATGTCCTGGCACTCATCGCACTTCATTACAATATAGCCGCTATTCTCCTAACTCTTCCTCTGATAATGCCTTTCTCTTGAAGCAACTGTCTAATCTGCTGGGATCTAGCATTCAAAACTTGCTCGACTATGTGTTTTTGCTCTTGAAGTTGTTGTAAGTCTTTCTCTAATTGTGACATCAGGGCGTAACAGTGCTCCCTTTCAGCTTTGAAATCTCTTGCCTGCTTGGCCATCTCATTTTCAAGGACCTTGACCTTTTTCTTCATACTCACCATCCCTTTTCCATACTTCTCCTTCATTTTGTTGAATGAATCGGGCCCGTCCCTCCACATTCTTAGCTAACTTAGCTCTGGCATTTGCTAACTCTACCTCAGTCTTTTGCGATTCATCCTCAAAGTCACACACTTTTTACATAAGGCTGTAGATGAGCTTTTCGTCTTTTCTGCTCCTACCCAGATTCTCAATTGCTATTCTCATTTTTCAAACTTGGGCTCGGAGAGCTTCATTCTCTTAGGCCAGCTTTCTTTTTTCACCCTCGACTTCTTGTACTTGGAGATCATTGTTGAATTATGTGTTTCTGGGCTTCTCTTTCAAGGCATGAATCTCGGCTTGGTATTCTTTTTCCTTTTCTCCCCATGCCACCCGTTCTTGGATTTTGTCATCAAAAGCTTGAACATGGGGTCTTTTGGAAGACCTCTCGGGCTCGGGCTCGGGCTCGGGCTCGGGCTCGGGCTCGGGCTCGGGATCAGGTTCTGGTTCATTATTTATGCAAGAACTTTTTTCAAACCATGCCATATAATTCAGATCCATTTCCCCTTTTGCAATATCTGGTACCTGGGTGCCATTTTTCATATACCGGCAGCCATTCCAATCCTGTTGAACTAAAGCCTTGGGTATTGCAGCTTCTGGATGTAGCTCTATGACCTGAGTGGTTAAATCCTCATCTTTAGGAACCACCTGATATCTTCCTAATTGCCTTAGGACCCTCTATGGCGCATATGGCTGGATACTTCTTACACCTATCAACCTCAAGTAACCTTTGATGGCCGTCATGTATATAACTTTTGTCACCGGGATCCATCCTATATTCCACTCAATCTGACTTGCTTTGAGAGCTTTCAATTGGGAGACCCATGCTTCAAACCCTTCTGGCACGTTGTAATCCTTTACCCTTTCCTCGCAACTGGTAATGAAGTTACCCGAGCTCAAACCATAACTCATGAATCTAGGGTGATGGCGAAGATGCTCGATCAACCATATCCTTCAAAGAATTGAGCCCCGATTTTGCATAACATCAATGCTCGATAAATATCCACCAGCACCAGCGGGATAAGTGTATGATCTTCCTTGGTAGTGAGGATTTGTGCAACTCTAACCATACGAGTATCCACCGTTCCTTCCTCATTCGGGAAAACCATGATCCCCAAAAATGCCACAATAAAAGTGAACAGGCGATGAATTTGCGAAAGACCATTATCTTGTTTGTTGCTCAAACCTTTTTCATGCGTTTCGAACCCAGCTGAATGCCCGAACCTGAAGTACAGGAAATGGCAAGAACAAGATGCTTTACTTACATGGGCTTTCTTCATTTGTTTACTAATATTCAGGAGGTCAAAGAACTTGTGCACCGATGGAGCTCTCGAAAATATGAGATGTTGCTTATTCAACTCCCGACCAAACTCAATGTATCCAGCCATTTCCTCCAAAGTAGGGGTGATCTCAAAGTCCAAGAAATGAAAAACATTGGCCGTGGCCGTGGCCCCTTCTCAATTCCTACTTCCCCTATATGCCAATTTTAGCCAAATGACTGTAGCCCCTTCTCAATTCCGACTGAATTTTAAGGCCAGGGAGGACCACTTTATGGAAAAATGACACTTCAACGACAGACTTGTTCGTTCTTTACAAAAATAGCCCTTCGACAACTAAAGATGCTTTAAGGCCATTTCTGAAGAACAGCTTAAGACATTACTGAAACTAGATCAGCTTATTTGACCGAGAAACTTCAAACTACTTTTATTCGACCATTGACTCTTTTCCCTTTATTCTTCTTTCTCTTTTTTTCTTTTTTTCAAAAATAAGGCTGAACCTTATGTAGATTGCCTACGTATCCCACATCCGATGAGAATTAGACCTGCGTAGTTCGGTCAGTGTTGACAAATTGAAAAGGACACAGTGTTTGACTCTTTTAAAATAACTCTCTTTCTGTTTTCCCTTTTTCTGAAAAATTTTGGTTGAATTTCGGGATATTTCCAATACCGGGATTTTTCAAAACCAGGCTTTATTTCCTTCCCTACATCACTCTTGGATTTTCTTTTGCTTTAATTTTCCCTAAACGGTCAACATGCAAGCTGAAACAAATAAATGTTCACATAGCATATAAAATGCATCAGGATGATCTGTTATTTTGGGCACACCTGTCCTAGACAGACCCAACCCCTGTGTTGAGTCCCCTAAGTCAAATTCACGTGATGTAAATAAGCGTTCCTACTAGGAATCCGGCATGAAGTTGTGTTTTTCTAGGTTTAAATCCTGGGATTTTTGTTCTAGGCTTGGGGTACCCGAGCGGACAACTTGGGCCGAAGAGGGCGACATACCGAGAGCACTGAAGTCTACCCGGTCTTGTCTCTTTCCCAGCCTCGTTCTATTTGGTATAATTTCTACAGAAAAAGTGGGCCACGCGAACGTGTGCACCATTTTCAGAAGACTCAGAGGGGTGGCATAAGAAGAAAGTTATTTATAATTCAACAATATTAAAGCGATAAATAGATACTCCCTCCGTTCCAGTTTATGTAAACCTATTTCCCTTTTGGTCCGTTCCAAAAAGAATGAACCCTTTCTAAATTTGGTAACAATTTTGCTTAAACTTACAACTCTACCCTTAATGAGAAGCTTTTATAACCACACAAATACTCTGGGGCCCATTTGAATTTGTTTAGGACCACAAATTCCAAAAGTCTTCATTTTTTTCTTAAACTCCGTACCCAGTCAAACAGGTTCACATAAATTGGAACGGAGGGAGTAACATTTAGCACAAAAGGTTCACAAAATACAATAATATCAACAATAAATAAAGCAAAATAAAAGTCATTAAACAAACTCAAATTCTTGAACCCTGAACCAGAAGTTCTGGGTTTTGTCCCTAGCAGAGTCGCCAGAGCTGTCACACCTCCTTTTTACTACCCCGGGGGAGGGTATAAGGGAGTTTTTTCCAATTTAAGTGACAATCGAAACGGGATTATTCTATTTAAAATTCAGAGTCGCCGATTGGGATAATTTATGGTGTCCCAAGTCACCGGTTTAAATCCCGAATCGAGGAAAAGATTGACTCTGTTTATGTCTGCGAACACAGAAATCCGGGTAAGAAATTCTGTTAACCCGGGAGAAGGTGTTAGGCACTCTCGAGTTCCGTGGTTCTATATCGGTTGCTTTGATCATACTTGGCTTATTAAATTGTTTAATTACTCATTTTAGAACCTATGTGCTTTTGCCTCTTTCATCGCTTTTAATTAAGAAAATTATCTTGAAACGGATTACGCGTACGTATACCCATTTGTTTGTCGCGTCAAAATCATGTCTTACGAATGTGTCCACAATTAATAACGCTTTATTATTAATAAGAAAGTTTGGCCGAAATTGCGCGAATGCATACTCTGGTTTTGTTTATAGGAATCATAATCATGTCACGCGAACGTGTCTACAACCACAATGATATGTTAAGCGTGCCTAAAGTAAACTATGATCATTTGTCATTTATTATATCAAAATCATAAGATTAACACGAGGGCCATGAATGATTAAAATGTGAATGGTGAACCTCGAACTATTAGTAGCTTATGAAAACCAATTTTATTATTAAGAAAAGATTGATCGAAGTTGCGTGAACGAATACTCCGAATTGGTTTTAGAACCGAAATTATGTTACGCGAATGTATACACAATCACGATTGTATTTTAAACGGCCCTAAAGGCTTTTTCTACGAACAATCACCTTATTGCCTAACGTGAGGGCCATATATTAATTAATGGCATAGCTCAAAACTAATCAAAGGAATTACTTAAGATGGATTCCCTTTGAATCCATGGCACAACATATTAACTACTAGGCATGTTGGCCTTCAGAAAAAAAAAATCGAATGGACATACAAGTTTTGGTTAGGCTGGGTATTGTGCTTGGCCTTTCAGAGCTGAAGTTCCAATGTGGGAAGTCCATGTTCATTACACTAAATATATAAAGCAGACAAGGATCAAACCACTAAAGGCTAGCTGGGCCTCTAGGCCCAAAGAAGACAATAAATAACAAATGAAAAGCCTCAGTCCAAAATTTGGCTAGGCTGCCCCACCTGGGCCAATGACAGGCCCAATTGAGGTTCTTATTGGTACCATTTGTCACATACACACAGCTTTAAATGTGGAAAATAGTTTACCAAAAATTAACTATCTACACATGCATCTGAACACTTAATTACTATTAGGCTGCTACAAGAAACTCATACTGAGCAAATATAACATGAGACAAGAGGATAGGCAAAATTTCAAGAATAATCCAAGTGACATGCTATATGCCTTTCTAAAGTGACTTACTAATTAAACTACATTCCTATACAATTATCCTCATCAAATCCAGAATAATCCACAGTAATAATCAAATATGCAGTCTTCATTTGAACTGTAACTTTGAAAGATGACATGATTTAAACTCAAACCAGCATAAGACTACACAATAGACTAAAACATGATTTCCTATAAACTCAGACCCTTAAAGTGTTTGAATACCAAAACTCTCAGTGTTTACAGTTTAGTTTGTACAAATGGATTTGGCAAAGACGTTCTTGTTGGGTTTTACCGTGGTTTGAAGATGAGTATATTTTTTATGGGTATGCGAAGCATGGAGTGTGTAATGATTTTTCTTCTAAATGGGATCAATGAAAGTTCTTGACTAGTTGAGTGCGTCGATGTCTGTGGCGCGGAAGGGAGATAAAAGTTCTCATGTTACCCTTGGAGGGTATGGTACATGCGGTGTGTTGTAGAGGACCGAGACTGGCGTGTGCGAGGTTTCAGTTCAGTTCTGAAAAGAAGTTCATAAAATTTTTAGGCAATGGGTAGCCTCAGGTAATCAAGGAAAAGGTACTGCTAATTGGAAGTGATTGACGAGAGTATATGTCTTGAAAGAAGGGTAATGTGATTAGAATGATGATACTTCGGTAGTATTGCAGCACTTTCTTGCTAGATCGACTGCTGATATCTGAGTGTGTTTGATGGCACAGGAGAATTTTAGAATATCTTCGAAGAATGACTGGGTACTCGAGGTGTAATATGTATTTATACTGCATAATTTGGGATCAGGCATAGTAATTTGTGTGCTATATGGAGATGGAGACTGGGAGTTCTCATGTTCAAGCTATGTAGTGGTTGTGGATAGTGTGTATTGGTACCGTTAGCGGCTATTGGGATTGGAGGCCCGAGTGGATCCTTCTTTGTTGGTATGTTAGATTTTGTATATGCTGTTGAGCTGTAGACTGGTTGTCGCAATATGGGTTATTCTAGACTATTGTGCTATGGGCTATGTCGGAAAATGCCACCGGTTGCGCGGCGAGGTGCATCGAATTATGTTATAGCAGAGTGGTTGGTATTCCAAAGATCAGCGGACAGTTAGGAAGGATTGCCTTCCTTAATTGGGTCTTTGTAACGGATGTTAGTATAGAGGTTTCTACCATTGATTCAGTTCCGGTATTGAAGGACTTTTTCAGATGCGTTCCTTATGGCCAGGCATGTCGTCGGGCGAGATTGTGGATTTCGACATTTATATGCCAACAGAAAAATATTTCCTAAGTTTCATAATACCCAAATTAACCCTTTACCCCCTACAAATTATATTCAGAAAATCACATTGGTCAAGTTCGCCCAAAACCCAAACCAAAAAGAACTGGTTTCTTGAAACGGGTCGGTGGTGACCAAAACAAAGCCCACAGCCAAAACTTAAATCAAACAATTGGGCATTTGAAATTCAAAATCTGACCCAAACTACACTAAGGGTGAATTGAAGAGAAATAACAAAGAAGAAAGGAGCTGGAATAAAGGAAAATAATTTTGACAACCCTTAATAAGCTGAGCATTAGTTCGAAATTAACGACTAACCCGGCCAAAATAAAAATCAAATAGAAAAATCATGATGAAACAATTAATCCTGATCATGCATTCAAATAGTTAGAAATGCTGATGTTAAGCAAACTAAAACTAATTCACACCAAACAAACAAAAATCAGAAAGACGGGCACAAGAAAGGAAGAACGAATGGTATTGGTTATAACCAGAATAAATCGATGAAGGCGACGAACTTGGTCGGCGTCCATGGTCTGGTTGAATATTGGAAATTCCCAGAGTGAGCCAAAACTACCATTAATCTATTGTTCGGAGCGAGAACAATCAACTGATGTAAGTCTTGAGTCAAATCGGAACTCCGAGACATGAAAATCGGCATTAGGGATGACTTAGTTTTTTTTTTGAATTCTCAGATTTGGAATTAAAGAGGGAAGGTGGGGATTCTGGGGAATTTCATGTTGTCTTCATGTTCAGCGGGATTTAGTGGTTGTGGGGTGGGATTTGAGACTGTTTGGTAGCGGTTTGAAGAGCCGCCACCGGTGGATATGGTGTAGGTTTCAGGGGAGGCGGGTCTAGGTTTAGAGATGAGAGGGATTGAGGAGATGAGGTGAAGGGAGACGAGGTTTTCTGAAAATCTTCAGATAGTTTTAAGCGAAAATAGAGAAACATTTTGGGCCGCTGGATGAAATGAGATGAAAGGCTATGATCTGTTAAAGCTCCTTGAACTCAAAACGACGTAGTATTGACTCAATACTGCGTCATTTTGGTTGTGTCAATGCCCCAAATAAATTAACCGGGTAAGGGTCGAAATTGGGCCTAGCATTCGTTTGGGCCTAGATTGGGATTGTTTTTTGGCGGATTTTCAATTAAAACTGACCCAATTCCAAGATTTTGAGACAAATTCTCAATTTCCTTTTCCCTCTATTTTGTTTTCCTTTTAAAATTAATTAACAACCCAAATTAAGATAATTTACCAAATTAGGCTAATCACTTATCTAGTATCTACAAAAATTAATTAACTGCTAATTTAAAAGAAGAACTACAAAATTTAAAATTAGAAAGTTAACATGCAAAATGAGTTTTTTTTTTTTGTGGTTTTTATCATTTTTGTAAGACAACTAAATTGCTAATTATCCTAAAAATATAAAATTAAATCATAAATACAATGCAATGTATTTTTGTATTTTCATGAATTAAAAAAATTAAACATGCAAAGACAAACACAAGCAATTAACAAAAATGCTACAAAAATCCACGAAATTGCAAATAATGGGAAAATTTTTATTTTTCTTGAAATTATGGGAGTAATTCGCATAGGGCAAAAATCACGTGCTCACAGGGGATGGCACGTGGAACTAGGGACAAGTGAGATATGAGTCAGCAAATAACTGACATCGGATGTAAGTATATGATCGGCGTTGGATGAATCCTAAAGACAAAGTAGTCAATAATAAAGATTCAAAGATTTGATATCGGATAACATTCAGTGAGCAATTGTTACAGGGGATACCTGCATTTATAACCAACCATTATCCAGCCATCAATGACAGTTTTATTCTCATTCAAGAGGATCATGCTTTTGGGGATATTGTCTCCCTACATATGGCTATAAGTAGGAGAATCGGCACCATTTTGTAGGGGAATAACTGTGTACACAAAAAGCTATATTTTGCTCTTTAAAACAGAAAGTCATTTACTTTCTTCTGCTCTTAGTATTGCCTGTACTTCTGCTATCGGAAAGATTAAGCTCACAACTATGCTAATTTTTTCTTTAATTTCATTTCATAACCCTTCTTTTTTTTACTTACTTACTTACTATTCTTTGGGTCAAATCGCTACAACTACGTTACAAATTCAATTGTACCGCTTTACAGGTAAATAGTTTGGCGCCCACCGTGGTGAATCGATAATTGTGTAACTGTTTTGATCTATTCATTTGTTACTAACGAGTTTTAATTCTTTACTTAGTAAAAGAAAAATCAGATATGCCAGCTAATGATGTCAACAATGTATATCATGTTGGAGCATACGATGAACGGGTAGATGAGGTCCAGCGTGATGATCAACTAGCGAAACCCGCAACAAAGGAGATGAGGCAACCCTGGTACGTGAAGGCCAATATCCTCAACATATGAGGGGCCCAATTCCTGATGATGTAGAGGATGAGCACGTTATGGAAACAGTCAAAATCTTAAGAGAGCAGCAAAAAATGATTATGGATAACCTCTCAAGGAAAGATAGTGGGGGGGACAGAATTGAAGCAGACATTATCGGGTGCGTCAAATAATTCTAATGGAAGGGTTCCGGTTCCTCCCAGCACTCCCGCAAATCAAACTGCTTAAAGAACCGAAAAAACACTCTAAGGGACGAGGTTGGTTTTGACGAGGACAGAGGTACCTGTAAGGTCCCGTAAATAATTTTTGGTCTCAAAACTTAGTAACCCACGGTATAGACGGCGAATTTATGTTAGGAATGTGTAGATTATTTTGCGGCGAGCAAGCTCGCCGCGGTTCGGACCCTTGGTAGTGATCTAAGCCTTTAAAAATCAAAAGAATCAATTTTCCAGAAAATTATCATTTATGCGGCCTAGAATGCGGTCGCAGATCAGCTATGCGGACCGCATTCCTGCCGCATAGTGAATCAGAGAGTTAGTCTAAGTTGGTGTTGAAAATGCGGTCCGTTATGCGACCGCATAATCGATATGCGGACCGCATTCCTGCCGCATAGTGAATCAAAGAGTTGGTCTAAATTGAGGTTGAAAATACGGTCCATTATGCGACCGCATAATCAGTATGCGGACCGTATTTCCATCGCATACCCAGGAAGAGATGTCCAGTGATTTGGAGTCAATTCTGTGGTCCAATATGCGGACAACATTTCAATTATGCGGTCGCATAGTGCCACCGTAGATCTTACCCGGACTTCCATTTTCTAAAATTTAAAACCCGACCCCCTTTCTAACATAACACCCTAACCCCTCATTTTAACCATTTTTCTAAACAAAACAAGAGAGAGGGAGGAGGGGTTCTTGAGAGAAGGTCCCTTTTCTTCAAAAATTTGTTCCTCAAATTTATCTGGTTCGGGAAATTTTTAAAGCAAGTGTCTTCATCTCCACTTCTACAGGTAAAATCCCTACCCCATTTTCATTGACTTTCAAATTTATTGGGAGAGGGAGTCTCATGCATTAATTCTTGATAATAGGGGTTGAAACATCATGCATGTTTATTAAAACCTAAAATCTAGTAAGAGTAGTTGGAAAGGAGTAAAGAAGGGTTGATAACCTAAATAAACTCGTATAGTAATTGTGAATTTCAAATTCTAAGAAATATGCGTAAATTTGTAAACTAGATTGACATGGCTAGATTGCATGGTGACTGATAATATGAGTTTAAAAAGGGAATTCGACTCCAGGTATGTATGGCTAACCTTGACTTTGTAAAATCGCCTCGTTGGTGTTCAATGTTTGGTATGTAACATTCACGTGGGTAATTTGTGAAATT